>VZRZ01001950.1:120690-192178 GCA_013398175.1 Climacteris rufus | reverse complement strand
TTTTTTTTTAATTTTTATTTGTACTGGTCATGGTAGTGCTGGTGGTGGTAGCCAAAACAGCACTATTAAACATCAACTGATCCAGGCATGGAATATTGTCTGGTACTTCTTGTATTAATCCAAAAGTCTTCTCTGTGTTGCTCTGTGACTGGATGTGTAAGTACTGGCAAATCTTACTTGGTTGCTTAATGAATGCAAGATTCAGATGTAATATATCCAATAGCACCATTGTACTGCATTTGCTGTGAACACTGAATGGCTTCAAATAGTGAAGTTGATGAAATTTTTGTGTGTGTTTGTGTTTTTTGTTGTTATTTTGTTTGTTTGTTTTTTTGTTGTTTGTTTGTTTTGTTTTTTTTTTTTATTTTTGCACAAATGAGGAATGGACACAATTCAGTTATCTTAGACTGATAACTTCTGGAAGTGTTAATTTTTTATTGTTCCGCTGAGTATTGAATTTTCAAGACAATCATAAAAACGTCTACTGCTGGATAATTAACTTTGTTAACTTTAAAAGTTTATTTTATTGCCTGTTTTGATATTTAAGGTCCATGGCTGTAGGCTCCATGGCCCAGAGGTGGGTGGGGTTGCTGGACCTTTATCCCCTCCATCCACCTGGCTTACCATGACAAAGGATATTGTGGAGGCTTCACAACATGATTGGCAACTGAGCAGAGGCATATAAACTGGAAATTCTTTATCGGTTCTGCCTACAGTTGCTTTTTTGGATGTTGTTTTATTCAATTTCATATATGCACATATACATCATGCTTCAAAGTGTGACACTGACATAGGGAGCTGTAGGAGTATTTGGGAGTACTCTAGGAGTATTTGAGAGAAAATGAGTCTTACATGTAAGGTAGGGGCTGTTAATGAATGGCAGTGTAGTTATGTCTTGGGGTTGGTGGACTTCAGTGCTGGTGTTTGACCATCTGTGATGTTACCTGGGCAGCCTTTGAGCTTTGGCATGCCATGTCGGTATGCCATTGGGCCTTCCGCAGGGGTGGGCACGCTGATCCCACTCCAGGCTGCTTGCAGTGATCCAGCCTTGGGTGTGGAAGTTAGGCCCTGTAACACAAGGACAAAACGATTTGCCTTATTTTCATCACTCCTGAGGAAGTGTTCTCTCCTTGATGCTCCTCATCAAGTGGAGCAGAAGGGGAATATTCCCTCATGAGACCAGACGGTGTCAGTCCTTCTAAAAGCTGGGATCAGGCACGTAGCCATAAGAAAAGAGACATACATGCACCAGGATAGTATGAGGTGTTTTTTTGATAATAAAACACCTAATTAGTGTAAAGAGAGATAGGACTGACGTGTGATATTGTATGGACTGTAATTTTAGAAATCAAATGCCTTAAGACTAAACCAAGAGAGAGGTTCTACCAACCTTGGCTATTTAATACCCTGTGAAACACACTGTGCAAGCTGTGCTTAGCTTGCTGCTGCTCACTACTTTCAGCTTGTTCATAACCATTCACAGCACTTAAGATCTAAAGATACACTCAGCCTTTGATAGGGCAAGGTCAATTATTTTCAATTTATTGCCAGTACCAAAGTGTTTATGCAGTTTTATTTATAAACTGGGTTTATGTTTGTCTAATATTAAAGACATTTGCTAGTAAAAAAGAACATTTCATTTGAAGATTACTTGTTCTGTGACATATTTACATTAAAAATGTGTATGTGTGCGTTCATGTAAATGATACCAACTCTATCTTTTGGTTTTGCCAGGACACCACTTAACTTCTTTTTTACGTGCTAATAGAACCTAGTGCTATCCTGAAGTATGAATGTGAAGTGTGCTGATGGGCAGACAGCTGGGTCTGAGAGTAACATTAATTAACTGCGCCCTTTTTTCACTGGGTTTGTTCTTATGATCACTCAAACTTTGTGTTTCTCCCCTGCACTTCTAGGATGAGCACACACCAAGCCACCTTTAATACTTTCATCTTTTAATACTAGTCCTGTTCCAGAAAAATCTGTAGATGGGCAGCTCTGTTTTTGCATAGTCTGGGGAGGCAGGATTAAATCCATCCCTGTGCAATGAACCACTTAAGCATGTGCCTAAGAGAGGCCTGTGCCTAAGAAAAGCCTGTATTAGCTGTCTGGCCTAATAGAAATACAGGATGTAATGGAATAGAATATAGAATAGGATGGAATGCAATGGAATATAGAATAGAATGGAATGGAATATAGGATAGGTTAGGATAGCATAGGATAGGATAGGATAGGATAGGATAGGATAGGATAGGATAGAATAGAATAGAATAGAATAGAATAGAATAGAATAGAATAGAACAGAACTCAGTTGGAATAACACAATAACCATCTAGTCCAGCTGCCTGACCAGTTCAGGGTTGACTAAAAGTCAAAGCTTTTTATTAAGGACATTGTCCAAATGCTTCTTAAACACCAACAGGTCTGGGGCATTAACCACCTCTCTAGGAAAACTGTTCCAGTATTTGACCACCCTCTCGGTGAAGAAATGCTTCTTAATGTCCAGCCAAAATGTCCCCTGGCACAGCCTTGAACCAGTCCCTCATGTTCTGGCACTGGATCCCAGGGAGAAGAGATCAGCACCATTCTCTTCACCTCTCCTCGTCAGGAAGCTGTAGATAGCAGTGAACTACTGGTTTGCTGATAGAAACCTGGGGGCTTCCTGGCTCATGCTGTGCTGGAGGTTTTGTTCTGTACGTACTCAGATCTAAAAATTTTTATTTTTGGCAAGGGGCTTTTTTGACAACTGACAAAAATAATCAAATAACATTTTTGACTGTGCTCTATGAATCACTTCTCTATTTATTATTCTCTCAAAATCTATAAGGAAACATCTGTATCAAGAAAGTATTTCTCAGACATAAATGGTTTACATACAAACCGTATTTAATTTATATGAATTATATTTTAATTTATATGAAAGCAGTGGTTACCATCATGTAGCCACCTCTCTGGTATTATCACAGTTTAAATGTTCCTTGAACACTTTGCACTGTGACTGGTCTGCTCTGTGTCAGACTCAGAGCAATTATATGCCGGCTCTGGAGGCAGATAGTTGGTGCCTTAGAAGAAAATTTCACCTTCCTTTTCCCAGGTTATCCCAGGCAGAGTTTAACCTGTTTGCATTTCTTTGCTAATTTAGTCCTTGCATAGAAAATTACTGCCAGGCATGCTTGAAAGAGATGAACAAATTATCTTCAAAGGAAAATAAAACATTTTTGGTCTTTAAAATACATTCCGGTGTATTTCAGATAGGGATGTGTGGCCAATGTGCAGTTCAGAGTTCATGGAACTTCGGGAATTCATGCATGTTCTTACAAAAAAAAATGCTGGTAGGTTTGTTTGTTTTTTGTTTTTTGTTTTGTTTTTTTTTTTTAATCCCCTAAATACTTCTGGCTGATGAATCATATGTCTCTATGCTGTTTTCCACAACTATGTGGCACAGAATTCTTCACTCATCTTGCTATTGCTGTTGGCTCCTCTTTTCTGTTCTGCTGGGGGATTTTCACAAGCCCTGAATCTCACTCTGAGCTGGGAAGGAGGGCAGCTGGTCAGCAAGTTACCACTGGCATCTGCTCCTTCCAGCAGATCCTGGCATGCTGCTTTCAGCTGACCCCCAGCCCTCACCCACCCCAGGGCTGGGACTCCAGGAGGCTAGTGCCCCTGGCAGGACTCAGCCACCACCCAAGGCATAAATATCTGGGCACTCCTCCAGATGCCTCCACTTCATTCTGCTTTCTCCCCACAACTTACTGCCAGATAGTAGAAAACAGTAAACTTAGCTTTTCTGATTCTGAGAAGAACCCTCTTTTCTAATATTACTGGATTTAGGAACACTCATTGTTTGACACCACAAATTACATGACTAAACTTGGTCTTCAGTAGGAATGCTGCACAGTCATTCTACACAAGCTGTTGCAGATATCCTTGATCACTTTAATTGGAGGACAGGAGGTCTTCAACATTTTAAATAGCTGACAGAAGTATCTATTCTCAACCCCTTCCCTCTAGCTAAACCTGTGATGTGTCAAACCCATCTCCAGGACACAGACAGTGCTGTACTTTTGAACTTTTACCATATTATCCACTCTGCTTTGCCCTAAGCTGATTTTCTGGAAAATGAGATGGATTTTGCTTTTTGGCAAAAATAACTATAGAGAGCTGGAAAATCCAAATGAGCTGATACATCTTTTGTTAGAGCTACTTTATTACTGAGTAATTTCTTTTTCTTTTCAGACATTCATAGTGTAGGTGCAGTTGTATATTTTCTCCTTGTTTTTTATGATAAAGTCATCAAATAGTACATCTTTTTATATCCTGATGTAGAATTAATTTCAAAATAATGTAATGAAGGAGGTAAAACTTCCTATTCCACGTTTTGATTTTTTGTAGGAAGTTAAAAATATTTGGGAAATAGATTTTTCAGCTAATACCATGAATTATAGGAGCTGATAAATGTGAGATTAATAGCTAAGAAAACAGTCATTTCAGATGGATAATTTAGATTTTATCATTTATTAATCATAAAAAAGTAAACCTGCTGTATAACTAATTTTAGTTTTATCAAGAAGATGAATTGTTCCAGCTGATGAATGTATAGATATTCTATGCCAAAGGCATTCGTAGGAATCTGTTAATCATTTAACTGTGTCATGGCATATGCTTTGTCTTCATAAACCAATTAAAACATATAACTTTCTCCATTGAAATGCATGTTGGTCTTCAGTGCCTGCAGCAAATAACATCATTTGTCTTAAAATACATTTCAGTATTGCAGATACAAAAATTTAATGGGGATAGTGTCTCCAGGTGGGGACCCTTGACAGGCAGCCTGCACCGCTGCGTGAAGGAGGAGCCGTTTGCAGCATTTCAGGGAGCTGATCCTACAAATGCTGGTCATGCTGGCTGAGTGGAGGGCTTGTGAATGCTCTCATCCTAATCAGCTGGGCGTACTTCCCTGCTTTCGTTGAAATGTGGGCATAAACATGTGAGAATCTCTTTTCCATTTAAAATCTTTGAGATGGGGCTTATCTGTTACATTAGACTCATGTAAGAAATTACCTCACTGGGACTTACTCTTGGCAAGGGTTTAGAGATGCTGCTGTAATACAAATAGCGGCGCTGATTGCTGCTGGCCATTTTCCTGAGGTGGCATATGTGGTTGGACCAAAGCTAGAGGTTAGAGGGTAATAATTGCACTCAGGTTATTTTTAGTCCATCCTAGAAGAGGAGAGAAATTTTTAAAATGGATTTTTGTATTTAAGGAAATTACAGATTTCTGGAAAATCTTCAGAGCTATGACAAAAACTGAGAGACAAGAGGGTGTTTAGATTTGAGGAATGGATTTCTATATTCTGGTCATTCAAAGCTGTTTGTTTCATCTCCTTTCTTCCTCCTGGTGAGGTGAATAAAAGAAAAGTGTGAATGTGTTTAGGTTTTATTCACAGCATTGTCGTAATGTCAAAGCAAATACAGATAGAGATAGACAGAAAGCCGACAATGGATAAATCAAAAGACAACAGGCACTCAAATATTCAGCTCTAGCTAATCCAGCTCTAAAACACATTTTGTTTGGCTGGTTAACGACCTATATGTTGCTGTACCACCTATACTGTATTATTTTATTTATATCTTTAATACATTATTGGTAGGCGACATTATGCATAAAGCACTGCTGCTAAAAGAGAAGGAAAAATTATAGTTATTGCTATAATAAACAGCTTGAGAATATCTTCTTAAGAAGATTGCAGTGATACAAAAGGAAATAGCATGAGATTGCAACATCAATTATTTAGAAAAATGTCGTTATATTCATTTTTTACCCTATTTCTTTTCTCAGAGGCAAAGCTCAGGCTTTATAGCATCAGGTTTCTGGAGCCATGAAGTTCCTGCTTGGGTCAAAAGTCCATAGCTTTCTGATAAACCAGGTCTTGAGACTAAGTGAGAGCATGTCCTTGAATTCACAAGGCAGAGGTTCTCCAGAGGTGGAGATGAGGGGGGTGCCTGAGTACTCCCAGCATCACTGCTGTGTGTCTCATTCAGCTATAGCTTTGCTGGACAGGAGAGGTGCCAGTGGCCTTAGGTTTTCTGGGACTTTGAGGAAAATAGTAATTTTAGGCCATCTTGCCCTAGTTTTAGCAGGCTTCTGGGAATAAGAAAGGGAAAATGGATCTTTGTAAAGACTTAAAGAATGTTACTGAGAGAGAGGGGATGAAATCGGGTCCTTATGGAGCACTGAACCTGGTTTATAAATGGAGTGAGGATATGTAAGTCATTGTGCACTTCTAAATTTGGGACTGTTGTATGGATATTACTTAACTGAAGACAGAAACCTTTCCTGAAAAAGAAAATGCAATTGTGCCAGGCAGGTAGGATTGCTTGGGCTTCATTAGAAGCGAAAGTAAAGGCAGTAAGCAATCAAAAGAATGAAAATGTTTTCTGTTTCCTTTTTTTGTCCTTTTAAATTCTGTCCACATGTAAAAATTACTTCAGAAAATAAACTAAGGAGGTGCTACTAAGCATGCAGGTTGAGAACATCACACCTCTTGCTTATATTGATGTTTGGAAACAATGTTATGAACAACCCACTCAGCAATAGTTTTCTCAGTGCAAGTAAAATTTTCAGTGGCACAAACCTCGTAAAAATAAATGATATTTTATATAAATGCTGAGTGAATACACAGAAGCTGTGAATACAGTTAGGATAGCTGCCACTGCTTAAAGGTCAGTAAAGCATAGCATTAAACAGTACATTTTGTGCTCCCAGACACGTAACCCATGATAAATTTTATGCAGTACATTTCTGAAATACCTATGGACACATTTTCATCAATAATTCACAATCCTTTAAAAGCTTTTTTTGCCTTTTGACAATCAATAGCAGGACGTAGTGTCTATAAAAGTTGCTGGTACTGGACTTCCACGGTCAGTTTAACTGGAGGACAGATGATGCTGAACTCCTACAGCAGCTGATCTGTCCCCAAGACCTTACTTCCAGCTAAACTTAAGACATGAGAGCCCAGTGGTCAGGATGTGTGCTGGACCTTTAGCCAAGTGCTCAGACCATTTTCTCCAGGGGAGGTTTTTATTGTCGCCCTTTGCAAGGTGATGGGTTTCTAAAGCAAGTGTAGGAGGACTCAGAATTCATATTAGTATGAGATATTTAGTGGGAAATGTCATCCCTACAACACGATTTTTTTCCTGCTTCTGTTTGTTAGTGTAAAGTCAGCAGAAGTAAATTAGCTGGCAGATTTCAATGGAGAATGTTACCTGTGTCCTCTGCCAGATAGCATGTAGAGTGCCAAATTAGAATTGATTTCTCAATAAAATTGAGTTCAGCCTCCTCAACATAATTTAAGACAGAATGACAAAATCTCTCTCACTTTTTAATTTTATTATTTTTGCTCAGTTTTGTTCTTGGATATTTTTGCTGCCCTGATTGCTTGTCATTATCTTCTTCCTTGAATCTTTTCCCTTGTCCAGGAGAGCAAGACCTCGTATGCTTTTATAAGCAATTCAGGAGTAAAGTAAAAGGGAAAGGACGTCTATGCATCACCTCCTTTGCACCTCCTCACACTCCTAAGACTCTTCTGGCAGCCAAGCCAGGAACACAGGTTCTCTCTCTGTGCTGTGGCTCAAAAGCTGTGAGCACAACAAGCTGATTACAGTCCCATCCTCGTTTCTCCTTCCCACTCACAGCACGTTGCTTTGGGAACCACCAACCAACCTAATTAAAACAAATTCTTCCTATTGTGGGAGCAATTCCCCAAATGCTCCGCCTCGCCAGAATCATGCTGTGTCTGCTCAGTTCACTACCTCCATCCAGCTCCTGAAGATGCTCATATTACTGTAGAGAAAATCAATGCCTTCTAGTGTGGCATTAGTTCTTAAATTCAGCACATTTATCACATATACTTCTATGGAACCTGAGGTATTATATGGAAGTGAAAAAAATGTCTTCTTTTTAAAAGACTTGCAGCGTAAGTGGCTTCTGAAACATTAGCAGTGTCTGTTACATGACTGGGTAGAAAAGCTATTCAGAATTTAATAAAACAGGGGTTTAGGTGGGGAGGCACAGGTGGAAACACAAGATGGCAGCACTGTGAGGATTGCAGAAGGTCTGAAAGTGTAACCACAGCCTGGAATTTGCTGGCTTGATTTCTGCTGCTGAAAAGGCATTGCACCCGTTCGTTATGCCTAGCCCAGGCTTACAGCCTTGCAAGGACAGCAAGATTTCAAGATGTTGTGACAACTGTCCTCTTTCTTCGATGAACAGGACCCCATGTGAACTCACCCCATGTGAACTCCAACCAGAGAGGTCAGTGAGGCTGGATGGCTGTGGCTGTTCACATCAGTCTTCCAGAGCATTGAAATCTTCAATCCCTCAGCTCATTCTCTGGAAATCAAAATATAATATGGATTCAGAAAGCACAGGTTTTCATCTGCTCTCACTTGGGTGCCTGTAGTGTCTAGGCTTGAATGGTGTATGTTGCTGCCAACCCTGTTTTAGCAAAGACAGTTTACAAGGAGTGCTGAGCAGCATAGTAGGTCAGTGGCAGTCCTCAAAATACTTTTTTTTAGCTGTTCAGCTTTTCAGCTTTTTGTCCCTGCCTTCTAGTTACACCACTTTCTAGCTCTATTCTTCTATCGGAATGCTTGGACCAGCCATCTTCACGTCCCCTCTTTTGCCCATTTTTGGAGAGCTTCATTCACACTCTCCCTGGCTGTAGGAGTAAGAACATGACTCCAGACCTTACTGTTTTTTTTTTTCATGTGAGTTTGGTAGTTCTTGGAGTATTCAGTGTCCTTTCTGTTCTTTAATCGTCCAAACTGTACTAGTATGTAGCTGTGTCCCATACTAAGCTCTCTTTACTGTACTGGTATGTAGCTGTGTCCCATACTAGGCTCTCTTTCCTTTCTTCCCTTCACTCTTCACATGCTGTGGTTCTAGGTCTCTCTGTTCTCTCTAGTATCCTGCTTATTTTTCTCTATCTGCATAACCACACCTAGAGCATAAATCCTGTTTTAGAGGTGTTTATTAATAAATCTTTGAAAGGACTGGAAATACATCACAGTTTTTGCTACAGGTTTACTTATTTGTGAAACAATTTCTTCTAGTAAGTGCTGGAAATAAACTCCATTTACATCATGTGGTGTAATGTAGGTATTAAGCCACTAAGTGGCTGCCATAACTTACAGAGAGATTAAGTGCTTGGGCTGTGAGATTTCAGGAATCTGAGAGCAGTGGCAAACACTGGGCCATATGCTTAATTTTAAGCATGCCAGCAATTGAGTGGAGATGGGTTAGACTAGTATTACACTTAATTTTCATCATATTCTAAACTGCCTATGGGTTGGTGGAGCATCTGAGTTGTTCGCATTCCCAAGCCAAAAGCTGTGATGGAGTAGAAAGTGAGATGACTGAAATATTGTGTAAGTAAATAAAATAATTCTGTTGCAGTTGAGTGCTGCAGCTTCCAACTGTTTCCAGAGTATGGGAGTGAGAATTTAATTTAAAAGGCTGGTTGTCTCCTGAGTGTCTATGCAGACTGGTTGGTGGATCATGTGGGTGATGGCTGTGCTTTTTAGGATTGCTGCTGCTCTAGAACAAGATGATAATTTCAGGTGAAAGGGCTGAGATATGAGAGTACTCATCCACCTGTGGAAGATGCTGTAACAGAAATCTTTATGCTTCCCAGTGCCTCTCAGTTACCTTTTCTCCAGGATCTGCCGTAATTGCTTTAGTCAAAGGATAGGAGGGACCAAGTGCTGGTGTAGCATATCCATTAGCAGGCTCAGAGTTCCCCTCATCCCGATGGATTTGGGCCTGAGATCTCTCCTGAATACAGGCACAGGTTTGAGACTTGCCCTGCTTTCATTCTTTCTTCTCTGGCTGGAGAGAATAAATGGATTAACTAAGACTTTTGAGAGGAGTCTTCCTGGCAGTTGTTGAGTCTCAAAATGTCGATTCTCAAGGCTGACTTCACAAGGGATTTAGTCATATCTTTTGCCAGCAGGTTGAAATTACGCTCTATGTTTATTGTATCAAAAAATGGAGAAAGAAAAAGAATAAAAAAAACATTCAGGAGAACAGGGATTTGTAAAGGTGGGTTTTGGTGACCGAGAGTTTATCCCATAGAATGTGTATAGTGGGATGTGTAGGGTACAGCAACAGAGAAAATGAAAAGTGCTAGGTCATCCCGTCCTCTTCTCAGGCATACACGAATCCCCTTGGTAGCGCAGGTTTATTTGCAGGAATGCTTTGTCCCTGAGTCACGCTGGTTGGGGAGAGGCTGTTACATATGCAAAAAGGAAAAGAAAATATACTTGGGTGCTTTGTCTTCTAGAATTTCCACCATTTCCCCAGACCAGCTATTTTTGGTGAATAGGCTTGAACATGTCAAGCAGTATATACACTGTGTGCTAAATGTTATTATTATTTAGTGTTTTATTTACTATTAATGTGTTTTTTAGTAAGTACTGGGATTTTCAACACTTCCTTTGGGAAGCTGTTGTACATTCTGATAGATTTCACTCACAGAGTTTTTACTGATAGCTTGTATTTTCCTTTCCTTAATTGCTGCCTGTTACTACTTCTTGTATCCTCTTGTACCTAATTATAAATGTTACAATGTCAATTTAGGAAAAATATCAGGGGAGGTTTCACAAGGGTCACTGCTGATCACAATATTGTTTAATACTTTCCTAAACAATATATAGAGCAATACCATTTGCAGATGATGCCAAATTAAGAGGGCTCATAAACACAGTGGAAGGCAGAGAGAGAGAGAGATAACAAAAGGATATTGAGAGTTTAAAGAACTGTGCAAAAATTAACAAGATGAGATTTAATTTAGATAAAATACAAGGTCATACACTATGGGAGAAAAATACCAACTACATAATGGAAGATGCTGGTTAGAAAACAGCAATAATGGTGATATATTTTATATTTATGTAGCTTCTTTCATCTTACAGAGTCCCAAAGAGCTTTACAAATTAAATAAATTAATATAGAAACTACACATAAGGATTATTTTATTCTCCACAGAGACACCTCCTGTGTTGGTGCAGAGTATGACAGCTATTCAGCTGAACTCTGCAGTGATGTGTAACAGTTCAGGACAAAATATTACAGGTCCCCTTGAAATGGCAGTAAAAGTTAACGGAAGCCAGCATTTGTGCAGCAGGGCTGCTTAAAACTGTTCCTCTGATGAAAACTGCCAGAGCTTTTTTTTTTAAGCTGCAGATGATCGAGATCTCGGTTTTACATCTGTCTTTAGCTTTACTGCAGTAATGCAGAGATGAGCCCACTAACTCATAGTGGACACCGGCTGCAAAAGAGCTCATTGTGTGAGACAGTTGGGAAGAGCTGTAGGTTTTTTTACTGGAATAAACAAATACATATGACCTATTTATTAAAAAGTATATAATGTTATCTATAGTTAGTTGAGGGCTATTCATTTTCACATGGATAGGGAAGTTTAACTGAAGGGTATATGAAATGGGTGATGGGAAGGAAAGACACTTGAGCTGATGGCTGTGGGATCTGGCCAAAAGGGAGACATGAAGAAGATGGAAAACATAAGTAGTAGCATAGCAGAAGAACAAGATGGTATGGGATTAATAAGACAAGAAAGGTAACAGTGTAGGAAAGGCCAGGGTTAGTTTCTGTAATGGCTCTGGTTTTGCTCACCATGTCTGTGTTTTCCAGTGAATATACTTTAAATGGTGACATTTCAGAAAGGCACAACAGAATTTGGGAGAGTACTGGTTTTTATTTTGTTTCTCTGTCCTGCTAACTCTAGGTGATATTATGAAGGTGGACACAGGGTTTGAATTTACTCACCTGTTGATATGTGTGTCTCACAATGGAGACACATTGCAGGTTGTGTGTAGGGCACTTAGAAGCCAAGGCAGTGTTATTTTCTGATGGTCCCATGTAATCACAGAGTGGCTGGCAGCACAGTGTTCCCAGTGGGATGGGGGGATCTGCACTCTCAGTGCTTGCCAGCCCTAATACTTACATGCTAAGGTGATCTCCAGAGGGACAGATGCTAAGTGTGTGTGACTTGGAGGGGTCTGGTGTGTGCAGCGTGCTTGTCCTGCTCTCTGGGGAACCAGAAGTCTTTGCAGGATCCATGTCTGATACCCCTGATGCAGCCTGCAAACTCAGGTCATTCCCTGGGTGACAACCAGTACATGTGTCTTATCAAAGGATGGCTCTAATTAGGAATGACTCGGAGCCATTTCAGGCATCGCTTTTGTTGTGGGTTAACTGTGGCTGGATTCCAGGTATCTTTTCCCTCCTCAGGACAGGGAAGAGAAAATATAACAAAAGACTCCTGGGCCAAGATAAGAACAGGTAGAAGTCACTCACCAATTACTATCACAGGCAAAACAGACTAGAATTGGGGAAATTAGCTTAATTTATTACTAAACCATCAGAGCAGGATAATGAGAAATAAGAGCAAATCTTAAAACCAACTTTTCCCCATCCCTTCCTTCTTCCTGGGGTCAACCTCATTCCCAAATTCTCTACCTTCTTCCCACAGTGGCACAAGGGGGCAGAGAATGCGGGCTTTGGTGAGTGTATCAGACGTTTTTCTCTGCTGCTCCTTCCTCTTTAGGGGGAGGACTCTTCACACTTCTCCCTACTCCTACATGGGGTTCCTCCTTCCTCTTTAGGGGGAGGACTCTTCACACTTCTCCCTACTCCTACATGGGGTTCCTCCTTCCTCTTTAGGGGGAGGACTCTTCACACTTCTCCCTGCTCCTACATGGGGTTCCTCCTGTGGGAAACAGTCCTCCATGAACTTCTCCAGGTTCTGGGCTGCAGTTCTTCACAAATTGTTTCAACTTGGGTCTCTTCTACGGTGTACAGTCTTTCAGGGAACAGGCTGCTCCTGCATGGATCCCCCAGGGGGTCACAAGTCCTGCCAACAAACCTGTTCCAGCATGAGCTGCTCTCTGCACTGTTCCACATGTCCTGCCAGACCCTGCTTCAGCGCAGGCTTTCCACAGGGTCACAGCCTCCTTTGTGCGTCTTTGGGCATGTACAATCTGCTCCATTGTGGAGGTCCTCCAGGGGCTGCAGGTGGATCTCTGCACCCCTGTGGATCTCCATGGGCTGCAGGGGCACAGCTGCATGCAGCTCCATGAGCTGCACCATGGACTGCAGGGGAATCTCTCCTCAGGTGCCTGGAGCACCTCCTCCCCCTTCTTCTTCACTGACCTGGGTGTCTGCAGAGCTTGTCCTCTCATGCATTCTCACTCCTCTTCCCATTGCTGTTGCACAGCAGTTTTTACCCACTTCTTAACTATGTTATCCCAAAGGTGCCACCACTGTTGCTGATGTGCTTGGCTTTGGTCAGCAGTGGGTCCCTCCTGGAGCTGGCTGGCACTGGCTCTGTCAGACATGGGGGAAGCTTCTGGCTGCTTTTCACAGCAGCCACCCCTGTAGACTTCCCCCACCAAAACTTCACCATGCAAACCCCATACAACTTTGTCCTACCAGGAAGACTTTTTATAGCAGTGGTCTGTGTGTGCATGCGCGTGTCCCACTGAATACAGGTTTAATGCTTTTACCTGCTGGTCCAAATTGAGAATTTGTTTGTCAGATTTGCCTTTCTGCTATGTTTCTCTCAGTAATGTCACATGGTAACATGTGGCTAAAGGGCAGAGGAATGAGAAAGGACAATTTCCTGAAAAGATTTTGCAATGCCTGTTTGAAGCTGTGTATCTTTAATATGCTAGTTCTGATTTTTCTTTCCTGCTTAGCAAATGAAATAGAAGTTGTCGTCTCCTCCCCACCCACTCAAGTATTTTCTGTGCTCATTTGGCAAGGGCGAAGCTCCTACACTCTTGAGGTCCATCTAAGTGCTTCGATGTTTAACTGCCTGTCCCATATGACCATGCAAAGCGTATTTAAGTTGACATCTCAATTTTGGAGTTTTTTTTACATTTGGAGTCCAGCAGTTGCTTGATATTTTTGGTGAGCATCACCGGTGTGGCTAACTGCTACCACAGACCTGCATAGAGGGTAAAATTCACAGGGTCTGATTTTCCACCAGCCTGCCCGTTGTGTCACTACTCGTAGCTGTGCAAACTGCCACCATTGTTCTTCTGCAGCAGTTTCACATCCATTTTGCACAGGGTTGAGTGACTATAGAGGATGCAAGCTGGTGGAAAATTTACCTTGTGTTCTCTGCTCCAAGCACCCTCATGGTCTGTTGACTGTAAATCTCTTACTTGTAGATGAGCCGTGTAAGAAGGAGCCTTGCCATGGCTAAGCTAATGTGAATCACACTAAGCTTGCTTCAGCTAAAAAAACCTCCCTTTTTCCTTCTCAATACAGCCCTCCTACTGGTTGAGTGTTCATCTGTGTGCAGCTTGGCCAGTGCCATCTCCATGCTGCCAGGTTCCACAAGTCTTGGAAAAATTGTGTTTTGGGGTTACTGCTCCCAGCCACTGCAGGGATGCTGGTTTTGAGCAAAAAGAATTCAAAATAGTGGGTTTCAAATAAGTGATCTTGGGAAAGAGGGTCTGGGAACTAGTGTGTTATGTTTTTGATGTATATTAGTTCTGTATTCAAAATCCTTGCAGCTATGTCTGTGTATGGAGTAGCTCAAGGTTTGTTCAGTTTTAGAAAGAGCAAGCATCACCTTAAAAAACTAAAATGTGCTCTTGAAGATTTTTTGAGGGAGCTGTCAAGCCAGGATCTCATTTGCTTTTTATTACATCTGAGCAGTAGTTAAAACTGGAAAGGGAAGAGACCAAGCAGTTGAAGGACAGATTTTCTCTCCCCCGGTGCTGTAGAAGTGCTTGCTTCAGTCTGCTGCCATTTTGCTTGAGAGAGCTGGAGCACTTGAGTTATGGTGACATCTATTAGAATTCAATTAGTGGTAGTTCACTGACCCAAATTAACATTCTTTGTTAAGCTCAAGTCAGTGTATATGTATGCTATTTCCAGGCCAAATGGACCTGCATAGAAAAGAGGCTCCGAATCTCTGAGCTTGTTGGCAGTGTCTTAGTAACTGGATTCAGAGCACAAGCTTATCTAATGCCAGCACTTTAGGCTGGCTAATAGAATTGCACATGTGTGTGGTTTGTAATTAAACTGTGCAGAGCTCTGACTCGAGGTGAGTGGGGAGATGAAGGACAATGGAGGCCTCTCTTGCAGCCTCTTGGCTCCTCTCCTCCAAGAGGTGGAAGAGGCGGCTGCTGGGATGTGCTGAAGGTGGTGGATCTCCACTGGGAAAGGCATCCTAGAAGGGTGGGTTGGAATGTTTCTCTCTTGCTTTGCTTCCTATTTCAAGCCTTCCACAAGCTCTAGACAGTATCACATCTGTCCAGGTCTTAGATTGGATGTTGTTGGCTTTGGTGCTATGGCTGTATTAACCCACCTCTGTCATTCACTAAATCTTTCAGGTGCCCAGTCTGTGGATTGCTGGGTTTGACCGAGTGACTTTGAGAGTGCCTTGCATTGTCAGGCCTGACTGTCATAGAAATAATGCCACTGCAGTCAGGAATGCCCGTTCAGCATCAGGAGAGGAAGCTGAAGGAGATTCCCACTTTGTTGCTTTATCATGGTCTATCTGTTCAGTGACTTGAAATACTTCAGATCTGTTCAGGTGGTTGTGGTTTCCCTACAGTTGTGGTTTGGTTTTTGTTTTTTTTTTTGTTTAAAAAACCCACTCTACAGTATTTACCTATATTTCCAACTTAGGTTTGGGGTTTTTTTAATGTGCTTGTATGGCTTTATTCATCTAAAAATGAGTGAACAGCTGGCTATGACCAGCTATGATTTTATTTGAAAAGAAAACATGACTTATTAGCAAACAGTGGTTAATGATTGATTTTTAAAGGGAGAAAAAGTCTTTTAAAAATATTTTTTCACAGACTTTACTTCCATGCTGACATTTACACTAAGATGTTGGGCAGAGACTTGTTAGTCTGGATCTGTTCCCATGTGTCACTTTGACTAGTTTAAACTGTCACCAAGCATCTTAGAATAGTAAGCTTCATGTGTCTTGCGGATATCAGTCATTATAGTTCACATTTTCATTTTAATGACGACTGATGTAGATGTCAAGAAGTGTTGAGGCATTTGTGCATTAAACTTACGGATATTTTCTCTTATTTAATAGGGTTTTGTCTCAAGATACAGTTAACTATTATACGACTAAATTGCTCCTTGTGCAAGTGAATGTTTCCCTTGTGGGTGGATTTGAATTTGATCCACAGGAGAGCAAGTTCTTTTTGTGATGCAGTGATTTTCCTTCATTATCTGTGCCTGTTTTCTGTTTGGTAACTTAGATATACATATTTCAAATTTAAATAAACCAATCCCTGTGTAAAAACAGCTAAATACATGTCAGCATCCATAGAGAGCATCTTTCTGATTATGACTGTGCAGGGTACAAGGTAAAACTTCAGAAAATCTGTTTTCAATATACTTGAAGGCATTTACTTATCCAGCAGCACAGATGGCACTTGAAATGCTGAATAATAATTGTTGAGAGCCAAGGTAAACGGTGGTGCAAATGTGAAAGCGGACACAGGCATTACAGTCTGTGTGGGTTGCACTACTTGAATAGACAGGTGATAACATCTGCTTGTGCAAACTCTGTGTTACCTCTGAAATGATGAGCTAATGTCCTTACTTGCCTGTGCAGGTATTTGAAGCAGAGGGTAGGGCACCTGGTTGCAGAGGTGAGGAATGAAGTGTTTAGGATATACTATAAACTCAGATTCTTGCCCTTCTTGGGAGTAAGGGAATATGCCTTGTAGCTGTGAATGTTCCAAGTTTTAAGACACTAAAATTTAATTACATTTATGTTGCCCTAAGCCTTACCTGTATGGGATGCAAAACCTCTGTCCTACTCACAACAGTTTGTTCAGCCTTCGTAACCTTCTGCAGGTTCTGGTGGCATGTTGTGGTTTAGGGACAGTCTTTGGTGAACATAACCACCCAGCCTAAATCAGTGTTGAATTCAGCTGTCCATCCCCCAGCTTATGCTTATTAAATATATATAGATACTTCAGTAAAACCTGCTTAGATTTTCCATAGAGCCACTCCTGAAATGTGAGGTTCTGCAAGTTTTGCAAGTGCTGTGGTGTAGTGATCAAAGAGTCTGCAGCAGCCAGGATCATGGTGGGGTTCAGTGCTGGACAGAGGGACTGGAGGAGATCTGCCCACCTGTTCAGTCTCTTTGCGGTTCTCTTTGAGTTCATGTTGGAGAGTTGGGCTGCCAAGGCACCCCAGGGACTGAAATCCTCTATGGTCATTTCTGCATGCCCATAGACCCCGTGGGCAGCCTTTGCCCCCATAGCCACAGGAGACAAGAAGCGGGGAGGAGGTTATGGTGGAGGTATGAGGAAGCTGTAAACGTGAGGAAGCAATAAGCATGTTGGGAAGCATGATGGATGTCAGTACCAGTTCACCAGCAGCTTAATTCTTGCCAGGTTTTTTAGTAGACATCATAGTAAAGGAGAGTTCTAAGTGATAATGTTGTGCTGAAACTCATCTCAGACTGAATATCTGTTGATGCCTTTGCTGGAATGTTAACTGTGCAAAACCCCACAACATTAATGTTGACCTGTGGTTTTTATTTTTTCTTTCTGATATCAAATGGTCTTTTTTTCCCCATCTTTTTAGGATTAGAGTAAAAATAGGTCTTGCTGCAATGACAGCATTATTCACAGACTGTAGCTGACCATTGCACTCAGCAGCACCACATTAGCTCTCTCTTCACACCTCTGTTTCTTCTAAGTTTGGCCAGTCAACCTCAAAAGCTCTGAAAGCCTCCCTCTCCTGTTTCAGCACATTCTTAACTATATAGTTCTTTACTGCTGCCATCTGGTATGGGATTCCTTTCATCAGTGGATTCCCCATTTCTCTTCTGATCAGTGCTAGCAGCCAAAATTCAAATCTGCAGTTGGATATTTTAGTCCTCCTGCTGTCCTCCCTCCTTTTCTGAGGCAAGGGCAGATGATCTCTTTGCCACGGGTTTCTGTTTGACCTGCGTATAGATCCTTGGCCAGTGGCATGACTGTGGGCGTGTAACAGATCTTGACTGTAAAATGAAGCAGTCAGAAAGTTTTTGAAAACTTTTAAAGAGTTTATTTACTAATATGTTTTGGTTTTCTTTCTTTATAGTTTAATCAGGGATGAAATTCACTTTATTTTATAAATGAAACAGTTCTAATATGCTTTTGTCTCCATTTCTCATACCTCTGCTATTCCCATCAATAGAGAAGGCGCAATTTTGAATTAGTGCAATTGATGCTCTTTGTAAGACATTTCTGTTCCTAGTTTCAGTTCAGTTTGGAATATGCAGTAATAAAGCAAGTGCATATTCTGGGGCAGAACTTTTTTTTTTTTGGGGTTGAATTTACATCTGATATTAAAAAAACCACTGTCCATAGAGTAGATGAAATAACATTTTAGTTCTCTGTTGGCTACATTCTCTTCAAGGGTCGATACAAAATGGCATTTGCTCTGTGATGCAGAAAATAATCTGTTAAAGAAAAGAAGGTATATACATCTGTAGCCTACGCAAAAAGAAAGCCTTTAGACTAGCAAAGAACAATAGTATGTGGCTCTGAGACTGGAAAAGAATTAATAAAATGTTGAGAATGTTTTACATGAAAAGTTAAATGAGAGAGAAGGAGTCAGGTTCCTTCATCATCAAAAACCCCAGCACCCCAGCAAGAATTGAATAGTTAATGCATTTTGCTGCTTTACTGGGGTTCAAAGTTCTCTTCAGAATTTAGTTTTTGCACCAAAGTTCAACAGTCTCAAGAGCGTTTTAATGCCTTGTGTTGTTGTAATTAGTCTGCATTTTAAGTTTATTAGTGGCCTGACTAATGTACTCTTAAGAGGCTTTATTTGGAAAAAAGTCAATATATGAAGCCAATAGAGCTCTTGAGAGTTTGTGCCACATACACATTCACAAATAGAAAATCATGTTATCAATTTTCATTTGACTTTTAATCAATTACAGTGACAAAGAGATGATTTGAAGTCAATTTTCTGTTGGTGCTAAATTAGTGTTTGATCACACATGTTTACTCTGGTGGCTGCTTTCTTTTGCAAAAGCCTTGTAGACTAAGTTGCATAGATTGATGCCTCTTGTTTTCAGGTGATTAGCAGATTTTTCTCTTATTTTGCTGTTTTTAGCAGCATGAGGGATGTGCTTCTGCTGAGATACGACTTTGTGGTAACCTCCTAAGCTAAACATGGAATTTCGTAATGAAGCCTGGCACTGACTTAGAAGTGCAGCTCTTTGAATGGAGATGCTCCTTCTCAGTGATCCAGCACTAAGTCAGTTCTCTGAACAGGAGGCTTCTCCATCCCATCTGTTTAGATTTGTAAAATTTATACTAACAATAGCTTTTGACCAAAAGAACATTTTGTTTCCTTACTATTAAGGAACGGAATGCAAAGAAGAAAAGAAGAAAAAGCTATAAAAATAAATGTGAAAAATAAGAAGCAAGAGTTCTTTGCAAGAGTCAGAGAATCAATCTTGAAAGAATTTCTATTTTTTTTAATGCCCCTTCTTTATGTATCAGCTGTTTAAAATAGATAGGCCAAGACTTTTTGTTCTCTATTCAGAAGAGAGCTATTCCTGAGACCACATAGCAGGCACATATGGAAAACTACTCTGTCTTCTTTTGGATTCCCCAGATGGGATTCAGAATGTTGGTTTGATGCTTAAATTCACATAAACCCAAGCTTAAGACCAGATTTTGAAGTGGTCAGTGCCCTCAAATGCAGCTAGCACAGTTCTTATGTAAATTCTGGTAT
Source organism: Climacteris rufus (assembly GCA_013398175.1). NCBI lineage: Eukaryota > Metazoa > Chordata > Aves > Passeriformes > Climacteridae > Climacteris > Climacteris rufus. The sequence continues at coordinate 172,368 of VZRZ01001950.1, read as the reverse complement.
GAGTTGCAGGAGAGCAGGTGCTAAATGTTGGAATTTTTCATTCGTTTGAAATCTGTGTTTCATACTAGGAGATGCAGGACACTGAACATCACTGAGAATCCAGCCGTAGAAAAGTACTGCATAAAATGCAAACCATAGCACACACAACGCAAACCCATCATACAAATCAGCCTAAATCATCAAAGCAATAGATCAAACAAATGCCTCAAAATTCAGTCTCTCTCTCCTGTCATTCTCTCCAAATGCTTTGCATAATACCCTGAAGATCAGCAAACAGATTTTGCCTGGTATACAGTAAAGTGAGGACTGAATTTTACTGAGGGACCATGGAATAAAAGAACCCACCAGAAACCTTAGCTATGCTGAAATGAACTTATAATACTTGCACAAAGAGGATATAGAGGGTTTTTTTTAAGTTAGATTTTGGTCATTTATTGTTAATTGTACTTAAGGCTCAACGGTTTACCCCTTCCATTGGTAATCTGTGAATCATGACTAGATAGGTTGAAAAGCACAGGTCATATTCTGAGTCTACAGCTGCCTGCAAATCAATAGTTCTGATAAATAAATTTTTAATGCCTCATGACAGAATTTCTGCTTCATGAAAATATTAAGGGGTTAAGTCCCTTGAATTGTCAACCCCAAAGAAAGTATTTCATCATGTGTTCTTTGGGATTTGCCTTCCCTTCCCCTCTCATAACAAAAGTAGGTGGTAAAGAAAATAATAAAGTAGGAAACAAAGTGGGAAAATGTACAGTTAACTGCTAATTTCTTGTTGAAAATATGGAATAGTTCTACATATCTCGGAATTACTTTCTCTTTTGTTAAGGCAAGACTCTACTTTTAACAATATTCACAGGAAACTTTCCATCAGGAATACTGGGATTTGGTATCAGAGAAAGGCTGTAGTGTTCTGCTGAGCTGCTCACATGCAACAGCAGCAAAATATCTAGTCAGCATAGCCAGATGTGGCCCTGTATCCTGCACCAGCTTTTTGGAAAGGAGATAAAGTACTGGGAGAGTTAACAGTGACTGTACTCACCTATTTGACTCACTGTGTGTAAGAGGTGGTCAAACTCCTCACTGACAGTAGTGGGAAAGGTAATCTCCACTAAACCCAGTTTTCCCTTGACTGCACTGGAGAAGAGTGACTCTGGGGTGGGACAGCAGGGGTGGGACAGTGGGGGCAGGTGATCTCAGTGGTGGGTGCTGGTGAGTCTTGGTAGAGGCTGTGCAGCCTGCAGTGCCACATGCCAGAACTTGCAGCTCTACCTAGTTCAAAACTCCTAGTTTCCAGGAAAAAAAAAGAATTCTGTTCTCTGCGTTCCACATGATGAAAGGCTGCAGAGGGATTTAGCAAGGAGCCTATGGGGGCTGTCTCCCCCTCCCTCTGTTGGTAGCAGCAGGCTTGGTGCTGGTGTGCCGTGGTGGGTCCATGGCATCCGCTGTCCTGTGGGGCTGAGGTGTCATCCAGAATGAAGCTCTTCCTGCAAGTACAAAACATTAAGTCCCTGACAAGGAGAAACATTGTGATTTTTAATAACGATGCCACGATAAGCTGTAGCTCAGGTGTGTACCCTGACCAGTGGATAGACCTTCTGAAATTTCCCACAGCACCTCTAAATACAGTACATGAGCAAATGCAAATTATTCACTTGTGTATGATCTGCTTTTTTTTCAGTCATTCATAAAAAATGGCCTTAGTGAATGATGATATCAAAGTTCAATATTTGTCTTACAGTCTTCCAGTCTTCAGACTGTAAGAGGTAAAAACACATTGCCTTGGCCATATCTGTGTCTAGATTGTCTAAGAATAGAGACTGGGGAGCTAATCAGATCTTTGTGCAATGCTGGTTTTCTTTTACAAGCCTCCCTTTCAATGCAAGCCCAACATACTATATTTACCTCCTCCTTACACTGTTTTCTTACAGCATTTTCCTGGATTTTTGTGTTTAGTGGGCTAATCTAAGGGTCTGATTCACTTCCTGCTTGTTGTGGATACCTCTCTCTTGATTTTTAATCTCACCTTCTGTTAAATATGAACTATTAGTATCTCATGAGGAGAAATGGAACCTGGATTATTAAGTTTTTTTGGCTCCAGTTGTGTTTTACAGGTTAGTGTGCCTTTTGGGGAGTATCATGCGTGGCGACTCTGTCTCCAACAATTGTTCAGCAGAAGACAGCTCTTCCAATGCTAAATTGCAGTCTGCTAGTGGGACAGGATTGTTCTGCAAGAGTCAATAAAAGCTGCTTGTCTTGTCTTACTTTCTTCTACTTTACTACTGGGGTCACTAAGGAGTGCCCCAGTGATGTCCAGAAGGGCTCTTTTTCACTGTCCTTTCTTCTGTTTTCCATTTGTCTTGTCAGTTTTGGACTAGAATATGAAGAATGGGTTAGACAGTTGGGTTGAATCTGCTGTACTGGGAAGGGTCTGGTTAATACCAGAGAGAATTAAGGGCTTTGTAAAACTTTTGAAAAAAAGTCATTATGCATGAACCTATAAATCTCTAAGTATCGAATGAGCTTTATATATAAATATTACTTAGCGGGAGAAGAAAGGACATTTAAATGCTGTCAGAAATTAATGATGAAGGATGCTTGAAAAGCTTTGCAACAGAAAGATACCACATTCTTTGCTGCTTCATCTTTGTATTGAAATAAATATTCAAACTAAACTTAGCCAGCATGATTTGGAGGCAGTATGGCTTCAGCATTTCCATCAGGATTGACCCTTTCCAGTTGGCTTTGTTGCTGGAATTCTTAGTGAGGTGATGAACCGCTTGCTTCATGCTGGAAACTGGCCAGGGACAGAGGGAGAGAAAGACACCACATGGAAGGACGCTGGTCCTAAAAGGGACAAAGAGGATCCCAGAGCTCCTCCGTGGCACAGCTCTGGATGTTCACATTTCATCTGCTTCAATTAATTCTCACCTGCTTTCCCAGTTGGTAGTGAGGGACCCTTCATGGCAGTCAGATCTGTAGTGACACTTCTGTGTGCTTGACTCTCTTAGCAGCCTGCCACTTAAGAAAGGGATATTTAATTAAAAAAAATGGTTTATTTTATAGAATTTCCAATCAGCATAACATTTATTAAAACAGCTATAAAATTCCCTGTGTACCACATGAAATTCAACGTGATAATGATAGTGCTGCTACTGTGATTATGTAAGCACAAAGCAGATGATTTGCAAAGAAACAAGTTCAAATAACTGTGCAAGAAGTACAGGTCTCAAAAGCTACTCCTGGGTTGGTTTGGTATGGCGAGCAGCAACGGGCTGTACAGACTTTCAGCCTGAGGTTCCTTGACTGAATTCAAGCTGAATCAGTTACCGTGATCCGATGGCTTTGTAGCAACTTGGATAAAATGCAATTATAGTCTTAAGTCCATTTCCTCCTGTACCCATAGCACCAACAAAGCAGCCTTCAGCAGAAGCCTCTGAAGGGATGTTTAGCATGAAAAAGGGATGAGACTGAACTTCTCTCCTTGCAGCAGGGATATTGTTCACAGGCACAGAGAGAGACATCTGATTAGTGCTGCATAGGTTGCCTGGGTACATTTGGTTGTGAAACCTAGGATGGCCATTCCCACAAGAAGCCAGAAAGCTGTGAGACCACGTGGGAAGGGTTGAAATGGCAGATGGGGATGACCAGAGAATTTTCAAAACACTGGGTAGTACAGCTAGTGATTGAGATTGGAGATTCTAACTGCTTTAAAATTTATAATTTCACATTTTTTTTAGTGCCATTTTATTGTATTTTCATTAGAAAAATAAAAGGTCAGTATCCTGGCAGGACATGACATTGCCAATCCTGGGATCTTCAGTACTCCATCTCTAGCTATTTATTGCTTTCAGTTTTATCTCCTGCTGAAATTCCTGTGAGAGCAAATAGGCACATCCTGGGTAAGAGTTAGATGTAGCACATGCCACAGTGAATGGATGCCTTTTAATTTTGGAGATTACATCAATCACATGAATGTTATTTGGACTAGCATATGTGTTTGGAGCAAGGAGGCCATGAATATTTAAAAGGACAGACCACAGATGAGAAGTGTTCAGGAGGCTGACACACTAACAGGTGCTGCTCATACCACAGCATTTCCACAGTACTGCAACTTAACCAGTAAGGGCTTACCCTTGTAAGTCAAATTAATTGTGTTAGGCTAGTGATATGCAAACACAGCCCTTGGTTCTTTACTCTGGGTTATTAATGCCCTGCTCTGTTAATCCCCACTCCTATTCTGCTTTTAAATGTATTGTCTTTCCAACCTCACAGAAACAGGTCTGCTCAGGTGCAAACATGGGATAGATGTTCAGCTGAGGGTTGGGTTCTGATAGAAGCCTCCTGCTTTTCTTTACAGGGACCAGCCACATCCCTTGAAGACCAACAAACCCCCAGATCTACTGCCACCATTTTTCTGGGGAACACTTAGTTTGTTTCATGGTTGGCACAGTCATCTAGGAAGGAGTCTTGCTATGTCTTGGCACAAAAACCATTGAGGTGTGTTTCCACATAGTCATGAGCAGAGCTTTGGAGCATCAAGGTACATTGTAATAGCTGTGAGCTTGCAGCTGGAGAGCTTATGCTAGAGCTATGCTGTGAAGCTCAGACCTGCTTGCCAACCACCCAGGTTGACCTTCAGCATACAGACATAGCCCAAATACCAAATAAGCCCAATAAGCTCTCTATCTCATCTGAAGCATCCTAATCCCAGGTCTTCCTTGCTTTCTTCCTTTTATTTTTAAAGTATTTTTGTGACTAGTTAATTTTGATCTCTGTTTTTTGCTGAACCACTGCTTCAACCACTACTTCACCCTGTACCATCTGCACTGCATTTTTCTTATCTGCTTTACCTGTAACTGTGTGCAGGAAAAACTATCCATCTGTTAAAGGCTGAGGTATTAGACAGAGGGAGAGACAGTTTTAAATAGGTATTACAGGCATGTCAAATTAAGTTAAACATAGAAGATTAGACAAAAAAAATGTCCCAGGAAAATGTCGGTGACATTCTTGTCAAAACATAAGAAATTGTAAAATGAGGAGTGGTAGGAAAAGGCTGTTTAATCTGAAAATCTCCCATTCTAGTTAGATATCTGTTGTACTCTAAAAATACAATGATTTAACCATGACATGAAGATGATGATGTGCAATCGACTGTATCAACAGTTTCACAGATGTTTATTTGAAGTTTAATCTTAATGAAATGCAGAGATGTGCCTTGTAGGTTCTTGGTTTAGTTTTTGGGTTTTTATTTTGGTTTCATTTTTTCTCACCTCAAGTCCCAGTTTTCAGGTTTAGTCTTTCTAATAGTGGAATTAATTTATCTCAGTTAGTACCTGAAGAACAGTCTTTAGAAAGTGATTTAATGAATGGCTGCAGTAAGAATTCTGTGTTTGAGGGGGGCCAGAACAGAACAAGTAGAGAGGTTTAAAATGGGTGAGCCTGTAGGACAAAATATTTCTTTGGGTCTATTGGAAAATCTTACACTGTAGCTTATAGCCTGGCAGGTTTAAACTCCCTTGTCACCAGGACTGAATTTATCATTATTAAAAGTACTAAGTAACATGTCATTGCCTTTGTCGCTGTGCGAGATAATTGCAGGCTCCATACTTTAAGGAAACAAACTGAGAAAAAGACTATTTACATACACTAAGAACATGCACAGATTAGCTTCAGCTGGCCTGTTTATACTGTCAGCCTGTATTATATTGGAGATTAGATAAATGTACATAAATATTAGGCATAACAAATATTTGGCAGTGTTTCTCTGTCCTTGTGTTATGTTCCATGTAACCCATTACAGTGCTTGCCTGGGAAGGCTGGGGACACACACTCCTTTGGGTCACCTGGGGTAAGAGACTGCCCAAGCAAAATGGTTTCTTAATACACCACAATTTTTGGTGTATTATTTCCATTTGAATATTCAGGTTGGAAACCACTGCAGCTTAAAAACTATGAATCAGAAGGAATCATCAGGGTGAATTAGGATATGATTCAGTTATTGCTGTTGTTTTATTTGTAGTTAGCAGTTTGCATTGCCAAGTCAAGACAGCTTTGTTACTTGTCTTGTGCAAGTAACTGATCCATTTACACTCTCAACTGGGAGTAATAAAACCATAAAGATCTTCATGGTCAGTTCTGTCTATTTAAATATTTAACATTATATTTTGTAATTTCCTTCTCTGTATTTTTTTATTTAATTGTATTGATTTTTCTTTATTTTTAATGACAGAAGGAGAAGAAAAAGGATAAATACAGAGTCTGTTTGTCTCAGTGGCTGAGTATGAAAGCTGGTGAGCCTGAAGACAGCAGGGATTAATTCTTCTGTTGCTCCCTGGGAGTTGTGTGTCTCCTACTGGGAAGGTGCATCCTGAGGGCATTGGTGCAGTGAGACATGGGTAAGCTAGAACAGGACTCAGAGGTCAGGGCATCTTTTCCCTTTGTTTTGTTTCTTAAGGTTTCTCCTGTGTAAGATGATGATGAGTGCTCATCATGAAATACACAGTTTAAAATTTGGCCTCTGTCTCTTTTTCCATTCATAAATTTCAAAATGGGTTACAGAAGTTGACATGTTATTAGCTCATGCAAAGCAGTGCACAGAAAGCTAGACTTCCTTATTTTGAAAATGGTCCGTATTTTTTGAAATCCAGTTGTAGATATCTGTTGCAGCTTTTTCAGAAGTCCAAATGTACCCCAGCTGCTATTCTTTCAACATTCAACACTTGCAATAGTAATAGTTTATAAGACAAACACTTCATCTGGCACAGCAAACAAATCCCGGGATGCCAGACTCAGTGCTGTGAAACCTTTGTGATATGTGGGAAATTCTTTGGAGTCCAGGAGCATCACATTCGCAGGCACAGTTGCAGGGTCATGGCTTGGAGAAGGGGAGGAAATACACCTCCAGAAGAAAAAAAAGAAATTCTTGAGCAAATGATATTCCAGAGAACTGAGAATATAATTTCAGGTGCTTCATTTGGACAGACTTTTGTAAGTCAAAATGAATGAGTAAACAAATTTGTGAATTCTAGGCCTTGATAGCCTTCAGTCATCCTTGATATGAAGACCTGTTAAATATTTCTACTGGGCATATTAACCTCTGCATAGAAACATTAAGACCACAACTAGTAGTCTCAGCTTTGATAGTAATAATTCCCAAACTCCTTAGAAACAGAGATCAAGAAGAATCTGTGGATTGCACCCTGGCTGATTGCAGAGCTGGCAATTGCCAGATCTCTAGAAACATTTGTAATGAGAAAATTTCGGGTTGCCTAGATAAACAATAAATGCATCTGAACTGCATAAGGATTTTCTTGTGGGAGCTGTGGGACTGTCCTTGTTGCTTTACACAAGTCAAGCCTCTTCCCAGGTTCCTGCAGTCTGGTTGTGGCCATCATCTGACTTGTTTTTCTCCCTTGCTGGACCATGTGTTACATTTCCCTCATCCTTCCAGTTCTTTCTGCTGCTTTCTTTTTCATCTCTTTCCTTTCCTGACTCACACTATACCTAGAAGCTGTACAATGAGAAAAAAGTGGTATGATGTTCCATGATGGTTGGTACTTTTAATGCAGTTTTTCTGTAGAGGCTGCTTTTGTTTGTTTGCTTGAGCTGTGTCTGTATTGAGTATTCTTTCTCTGGAGGTTGTCCAAGTGGATTTTTTTCCTGTCTATAATAGAGTTTTGCTGTACATTTTAATATATATTTTTAAAGTGCAATATTGCTGGCTCTGGGGGCCTGGTCGAGGCCGCTCAGCGATGTTCTGGGAGTGACCCTGGTTTGCCGGGGGCTGCGGCTTGCAGTTTCCCCAGACACAGGGCGTCGTCCGGCAGCTCGTTAGTGCTGGCTCCTCTGTGATAGAGAGAGCCCCGGGCTGATGGTGAAGGCACAGGCAAGGACAAAGACCCGAGGGAAGGGCCTTGGAGTGCTTTCCAGCTCTTTTATTTCCTGGGAGAAGCAGCAGGGAAGGTAGGAGAGGGTCCGGGGTCCAGGAGAGGCGGCGCAGGGGTCCGGGAGAGCTGAAGGTTCAGCTACCAAAGGCAAGGTTTTAGGGACAGCAGGGGATTTATGGGGATACAAGCAGGGGACAGTAACCAATGGGGGTACAAGGATTAACATATAACCAATAGGGAACCAAACTGTAATGAAATTTCTAGAACATAACCTTATACAGAACATTAGGTAATGTAGCAACCAACCAAAATATGTAAACTAAGGTGCAAGGAATGCTGGGGGTGAACCAAAAACTCACCCTGAGCAGGGAGTATGCCTCAGACTGTGGCAATCTCAGGCTGTGCCCACCAGTCTTGAGCCTGTGGGGCTGTGGCTTTTGCCACATACGCCGCCACATCGCAAGACACATAGCATACAGAGCTTTAACTGGAATTACCTCATCAATAGTTGATTTTCAACCTTCAAAAATGGGGTATTTTGTCTTGTCATGTTAGCAGCTTGTTTCTGTGCTGGGAGGATGACCCACGCTGTGATCATCCAAAAGAGATCTTCTGAAGTATCCTTGATGTTATTTTCATAGGGATTTCAAAATGGACAGTGTGATGTACTTCTCTGAATACAATTACATTTATACTATCCAAACATGAGGCAGAGAAATACATGCCCAAGCATGTGTGTGCTCATCTACTGCTTCAAAGGGAGTAGAAGGATGAAGCAGCTAGTGACAGTGAAAAATTCAGTTATTGAGGCATGAAAGGAGATTCTGAAGGTAAATGCTGTTAGAGCCCAGAACAGACTTTTGGGAATCACAGCATCATGGCCTGTTCTCATTGCATCATGAACTCAGTGGAAGGACAGAGCTTGAAATGTGAGTGTATGACATGTTTTTGAAGTATAGAGTGATATACTAAATCTACTAAATGGGATTTGGGGGGGCAGAGTGCAGAATATTAAAAATATCAGGTAAATAACAGCTTCTACAGGTGTTTCTGTTTGTACTGGACCTGTAAAATCCAGAAGCTCCTACTGACTGTAAAATTAATAATAGGCAAAGTCGATGCTAAATGGCCTCAAGAAAAAAGGCACAAAAATCTTATAAAAAGTCATGATCGATAGGATACCTCTTGGAGTATAATATTGAACCTTCTTTCCCTTCCCCCAAAATAACATTGTCAGTTATACAGCAAAGCTTTTACTTACTTCTGCTAATGGAAAACTGTGATAATGATCTTTGAATAATAGGGGTTTAGAAATAGAAGCTCCTGGGTCCTTATACCAGCTTTGCCAGTCAATACTGTAGTTTTCTTTTTGAGAGGCAACAGTCTTGGAGGCAGGGAAGGAATCAGTGCCACACAGTGCATCTTGAAGGGTTTTTTTGTTTTGTTTTGTTTTTTTTTAATCTCAGATGAATTATTAAATGCAAATTCAGCAATGCGAAGAAGGAAAAAACAGATTATTTTCCTTTTGAGTTTGCTGATTAGTCAATTGCTTAGTTCATGGAGGATGCCACTTGTGTCAAGTTTCTGTATACTTGCATAGAACTGGAGCACGATACTTACCGTATCTCAAGTGAATGATTTTTCAATTAGCCTGCAGTTCCTTGGCTGTATTCCCTCTGTAGTCCTATGTGGGTGATGTAGAGCAAAGGTTTAAGATGTTTTGGACAATTTATGATGTTTGGAGAGGCTATTTGTCAAGAAACAATATCTTCAACAACTTTTATGTTCAATTTTCGTCCTGGGTCTTCTGTTTATTTTTATGGCATTCCTTCTGAGATGTTAAAGCCAACGTGAGGGTATGGTTTAAAATGGGGGGAGAAGGGTAGAGGGAAAAAAGCCAGTGTTAAAAGATGGAGATATCAGTGGGCACATGACTGTTCTTATGATGGAACTGCAGATGGGAGGGAACTGTGAATTGTTTACTCTGACAGCCAAACCATGAGAAAAAGGCAAGATCAGAAACATTTGAAAATGAGATCATACAGCATGTGAACTATACAGACATCTTACCCATGTTTTTTTTATGAGAAGCCTTACTGACATTTAAAAGCAGGGACCAGTTCCCCAGTCTTCAGGTTGACTGACATTTAGGGGCAGAGTAAGGCATGATTTCTTTCCCCTCTTTTTAAATTGAAGTTTTCATAAATTGGGGTGAGGGAGAAGCCTGGTTACATCTTGCAAAGCATTCAGATCTGTGTAGAAATATGAAAGAAGTAACCCGTGACATTTTAAACACTGCTGAATCTTGTTTTGTTCTACATCTATAGAGGCATGGATGTGGAGCTGCACTGCCGTGGGGAGGGAGAGAGCCTGAAAATGGTTTCATTTCAGGTGTTTTTCCAGCAGTTCAAACACAATTGCACAGAATTATCGAAATCAGGGAAATTTGGGGTACTCTACAAGTACTGCTGAACAAGCTGCTACTCTGTAAGACCAGGGCAGCATGTTTTGTCTTTGTCCCAGATGCAAGCAGGCAGCCAGACTCACACCAGGGACAGGTTCAGGAACAGCTGCACTTGCTAGCATGGTTGGGCAATAGCAGCACCAGCAAAGGGCATTTGGTGAGTTACACTGAGACACTGTACCAGTACCATCACTTAGAAAACATTCACCTTCCTGTGTTTTTCTTTACTAATGTCTTTCTTTGCTCTAAGAGGCTTGGGACACTTACCCTGAAATGGCAGTACAGTGCGATGATTTATAAAGCTACCAAAGCTACCCCTGTTTCTTAGTGTCCCAACAGACTGCATGTAAAGTCAGCATTTACCCCTCATCTGCATTTCTTTCTTCCAGCAGTCTGAGCTGCAGTATCACAGGGTACTCCTAGTTACAGAAACCAAACCTGTTTCTTTGTTAGGTTTTAAAGCCATTCTCTAAGTATCTTCTTTCTTTGACCCCCAAGCCAACTTAAATTAGTCATGTAAGAACTTAACAAAGGGCTTGATCCAGACATCCTGGGTAATCAAAGGCAAAATCCCATGTAGTTTCTTAGGCCGAAAAGTGACAAAGTGTACGGTAGTTGTTTGAAATGAGTTTCTGAGAGAGTGGCATCACGCTGCAGCTGGTCCTGCTTTTGGGGGTGATGACAGCCGGATGTTGTAGTCAGGCACTGAAACTGGTTTAGGGTAATAAAGAGCATCAATGGAGGACATTAATATTTAGGTGGGCTCCTGCTAAATGTATCTAAAGAGGAGTGATATAAGTGACATAAAAATTCTCATATTGTAATTTGAGTAGCATAGAAGAGTGACTAATGAACTGCATTGCTTTTATAGCTAAGCAGACTGGGGATAAGATGGGTTCTAATACATCCCTACTATGCAATTATCAAGGGAGGAATTTACATTCACATTTTGTATTTAATTTTCAGTATCATATATTGCCACACGTGTGTGTGAATACAGGCTTCTTGTGTGCTGAGAAACAAAAGCTAAACAGTTCAGTTTAATACAGATTGTGTGTATTTATCACTTTCTAATCTATAAATCTTTCTATGTTTAAAAAGCACCTCTTAACAACGTAGTAAACATTTTTTTCCCAACACGAGTGGTTTGGGTGTTTCTGTTGCTCTTACCTTTTAGAAATAAACAGCAGAAATACAGGGCATGATTCTCTGCTGCTCCAGCAGTAACCAGCACAGAGTGGAAGGACTGTCAGGGAGCTATTTATGACACCATGCCTCTCAAGCAATTACTGCTCAGGAAACCAAATAAATGATAGTAGCTTCAGGGTTTCTCTGATGAATGAGTAGCCAGATGTGTTCCTAGTGGACACCGTCAATTTGCAAAATCCAGGGGCACCCTTCTTCTCCCTCATCCCCATGATTTCCTGCTCTTGCTGCTCCCAGATTTCATTCATCCTTCCATCATGTTGAAGTTTCCTTCTGTCCGTGGAAGCAGCTGAGGTTCTTCTAGAGATGTTAGCCTAATACTGACTGTGTCCACTATATCTTTCATATGCTTATTGTCAAGCATATCATGTCCTCTTGTCAGTGACTCTCTGGAGGATGTCCACAGCAGCACCGGCAGTGAGCAGGGCTGAGTCCTGACGCAGTGGGGCTGGGCTGGGAGGCTGAAAGCCTCAGGGAGCATTGTCTGACCAGCTCCTGCATCTCCCAGGGTGGTGAAGCCAGAGGATGTGGCAGCTCTGTGGTAGATCTTTCTCATCCCTGTGCTGTTTTTCAAGCATAAAGTAAGAGTTGGGGTTCCAGCCTGGCAGTGTTTTCCAGGTTTCTAGTGAGTATTTAAGGATGTTTGACTGTATGTGCAACAGTATTAGTAAGAGTCTTGAGAAACTTCGAAAGCCTCAGATTCTGTGTTCAAAGCCTAGCAAGCAGAGAAAAAACATTCTGGATTAGGCAGTTTTTTAGTGAGTTCTTTAAACCTAAAGCCCTTGACCTCATCTTCTGGAAGTTTTGTGACCCTTCATTTCTTCATGAAAATCCTTTTTTCCTGTTTTCTTGTGCCTGGGTTGTAGGACTCTAAAATAACTGCTTTGCTTGTAGAAGTCTGCTTAGAAAGAGGAGGTTTTATCCCATGGAAATACAGCAACAGTGACTAGCAAATCTCTTAAAGCAAAAGGACAAAAAGAACAGTGGGTAATCCAGTACCTGTGTGAAAGAGGTTTATTCTGGAACATGCACATTGCAGAAGAAAGCATCCAGCTTCCTCTATTCACCTTGTGTTGTGAAAATGTAAAACAAAAGAGGATTGAGCCCAGGATGTGCATTCTTGCTGCCTAAACATTACTCTCAGGCTTGCTGTGGGTCCACAGTGCTGCTATAGCACTGTGACAGCTGGAGAAGAAAGCTTGTTGTTGTAGAGAGGTGAATTCCACTTCCAGCACTCATCTGTCTCTTCCACGAGGTAGTTACTGCAAGCAATTGAAGTTATTATCTTGTTTTAGTGTGCACAATGGCTAAACACAGTTTTAACCTCTAGCTTAGAGAGAATGGCTTCAACAGGTTTGAAAGAGAAGGTGGCAAACCTGGGTCCATCCCACCATGGAGCCGTCTTTGAGCCCTTGAGTAGTCAGTGGACAGAATGTGGTGCCTGTAGAGCTGCCTTTAGGTCTTTAGTTGTAAAGAATCACGCTCTGCAGTTGGCTCTCCTCGGCTTAGTGGGAGCCTGCAGCTGCCCTTGTCCTGATGCAGGTAGGTCAGCTGAGTCCTCAGGTTGAGAGGATAAAGGAAGGCCTCAGAGAGAGGAATGAGCAAAAATAAAATGAACCAACTTCCCATTGAAAGTTCTGCCATACTTACTGTCACCCTCCTTTTCTTGACTAATGTTTGGGCTCATATCTGCCATACCAGTACACTGGTGTACTGAGTTAGGATGAGAACAGACTTGGTCCATCACCAAGCACTAATTTTCAGATAATTAATACTTGGTTCCGCAGTAGCACTTTACAACCATGACTGGAAGATCACTGACAAAATGTCCAGGCCTGGCATCATCTAATTACTGCTTCTTCTGTATGTGCCAAGGACTTAATAATTTGTTACTTTTTCTAGGGGAAGGGGAAATGATTATGAATTTCTTATGGGAAGCGGAGGTGCCACTGGGTTACCATTAGCAGTGCCATGGGTATGAAAGGCAAATTAAGCTTGGTGATCCTGCCAGGCTTATGTTCAAAAGTCTGGCACAGGATTTATAAATATTATTCTCTGGTGACAGATATAAGTGGCCCTCTTAAAAACAAGCCTTTATGTATTTTCTGCCCTTCTGTTCTTGTCCTTCACATCAATTCTGTCTCTTAATGTTTTCTCAGGACATCTTGGTAGCTCTTTCTCAGTTGAGCTCAGTGAGTTTGATTGGGTTCCTTGATTTCAGTCTCCTCCTTGATGCCCAACTCTATTTTATTGCTTCATTGCCAGAAAGAAAAAGACAGCTTACCAGGTGTGTTATTGCAGTCTCTCATGGAAGGCTGAAAACCTGTAATCCAGATTTTTAATATAAATGAGCTTACTGGTAAGATGGGGAAGATTGAGCACAGTGACAGTGTGGTTCCATCATTGGCATTGTGTCCCCTAGGCCAGAAGGTTGCACTTTCATTAGTCCAGTACCAGGACATAGCTCATCCCCAGTGCTGCAGCTGAGTGCCAGGCTACTTGAGGAACAGCACTCTGGGTGAAATGCTGCATTGAAGCACCTTGTCCTGGTGGCCGGTGGCCAAGTGGAAGTGGAAATATCCCAGAGCAGGAATTTTTTTTTTTTTATTTCTGATGAACAACATATATTTCTGTTGTCCTGGTAGTATTTTGTCTTTGACCAGAGCAAGTACAAGTGTCGAGGTATTTGTGTACCAGCCATGGATAAGCATACAGTGGTGTCTCTGTTCAGGGGAATGGTCATTCCCTTGACAGTTTAGTCAAAGGTATCTAGGGTGCCACAAGTCTAAGAGGCAAATTATAAAACAAAGCTGTAGTCATGAATATAAAGAAAGCTCAGAAACAAAAAGCCAAGTGCTGGGTTTCATACTGGATAACTCATTAACTTAAAAACAGAGTACAAATGTAAATTATAGCCCTTGTTATTACTCATAACTACAGTCCAGATGATAACTTGGCAGTTTGCCCACAACTCTTTTATAAACCAGTAACCTCCGGAATAAATTATACATTGTACATAATACATAATTGTCCTTAAAACGGCAATTTTTGTTCTAAAAGGTAGAGTTTGCAGTGTGTTTCACATGAAATGCATGCCACAAAGCCAGCCCAGTTGCTCAGACTGCAGGTTCTTAGATAACCTGTGTGCTCGGCAATACTGGAATTTCAAGCTGTTGCCCCAAACCTCTGGTGTCCCAGTACTATTTCAGAAACCAGTATGTATTGTCTTCTTGTATTCTCCTGTGGCAGAAGTGTCTGTGACTCCTCCAACTTGGGCTATGGCAGATACCCTCACCTTTCTTTGATTTCTTCTTGATGAATCCTGATGTATAGAGCATGTGTCAGCCTGGAAGGGCGGATATCCAGGGGTAATCGCTGGATTTAAAACAGAGCCTAATTTCCATGCCGTCAACCTAAATGCTTTGTTCTCACAGAATGAGACACCTGTGCTCCATTATGCTTTGTAAGGGACACCAGGACAAAGCCAACAACAGAAACACACACCACAAGAAACAGCCTCTCCCCAGTCTCAACACCTCTTCACGTACACAAGATTATGTGTGGACTCCTTCAACTCTTATTGTTAGACACACTTAACAGAAAACCCCCACACCGTATCTCAAATCCTTTTTGAAAAACATGCTTCTTCATGGTTTTTGTTTCACATTTTTTTGATGTGCAGTTTTATAATGTTAATGCTAGGTTGCCAGTACAAGGCTTTGTTTCTACAATCAAATTTCCAATTAATTCTCTTTGCTTGTAGGTATTTTTGTAAGATAGACAGCAAGAAGGTTATGTATGCTTTGTCTTTTTTTTTCCCTGTGTTTATTTGTCTGCACAAGACGCATTACAGGAAATCTTTCACACGGGAGTTGCTGTGTCGCTGTAATAATTGATACTGGAAAGTTATGTGAAGGTCTTGTGCTAAACAAACTGGCTTTTTCTCAGAATAAAAAGATAAATGGTGGGACCTAAAAAAGAAAACCCTTTAAAAATGACCTATGGTGTAAGATATATAAACTACAGGAAAAGTGCCCACATATTTTTTATCATTGTAAAGAAAGGTTGCTATTTTTCTACCACAGTAACAGAATAATAATATGTTCAGTTAGCAAAAACTCATACAGGCAAATGTTAAGATGTGAATAGAAGTTGCAAGCCAGAACTTGAACAGAGAATTCTGCTTTCCTAATGTGGGTTTGCTGCCCTTCAAATGATTAGATTCTGTCAATCAAAGACTGTTTTCACATATAAAGCTATTATAGTCTGATCTTCCTCATTTCTGAAGGGCAACCAAACTTGAATGCTCTTGGTGATAAAATACTGGTTGCTTTATGCCCTCATTTTATAGATGGGTGTTAAAACAAATTTAGTCTTAAACTTTCTGTGGAAATAATTTGAAATGCAATTTGCTATGCATGTATTCATCTTCTCTCCTCTTGCTCTTCAGATTTTTCCATTGATATATTGATCATAGTGGATAAAAAAGGTTATCTCACACCAATTTCCACCATGGCCCATCTCACCATCCAGTCTTCCAGCTGAGCTTACTCTAAGCTATCTAAATGAAGAATCTGCAAGAAAACACATCTCTGCTCCTGAGCTAGCAGCCTACATTTAGTGGATGTAAGAGTGGTCTTGGAACTGAGCTACTCTGGTGGCGTAGGGGTTGTAGGCTGCCTGCATATACAATATCCTGCTAGCCCAGCTTTCAAAGTGATGTTGGAAGTGCAGGCTCTTCAGTGGTTGACACTACGTCCCCCATTCTGGCTTTGAGGTGACTCTAAGTTAGCTGGCTTTGCATTCATGGGAGTTTGCCCATGGTAAGGCGAGGCAGAGTGGGAGGGGACCCCAAGGACCGAATGCCATGGCAGCATGACTCTATCTCCCTGCAGCTGGCTGGCCTCTCACCAGGGCTCACAGTGGTACAGCCACAGGAGGTGATGGAGGTAGTCGGTGGAGAGAGCTGAAGAACCACAATCAAAACACACAAAAGCCCCCACGAGATGGAATAATTTTAAGCAAGCATGAGTTAAAAATCTCAGTGTTTTCTGGTACACTGTTGTGGGTTTTTTCTGTGCAAAAAACTGCATTATAATAATAATGTTCTTGTGTCAACCTATGGTATTTCCTGTTGAGTATTCTTAATGGTGTTTATTAGTTTAATTAAAGAAATACAAATTATTTAAAGACATAAGCACAGTAAATAAAGTAAGGTTGCATAATGTATTCAAGCTCTGTGTTCCTTGCCTTTTTGAGCACTTGATTTCTACATTTGTGTTACAACAACACAAACAGTATTTTGGGAGTTGTGTGTGTTTTAGACAGGTAATTACAGTTACATCAGACATTGCTTTTGCTCCCTCAGGTCCAAAACTCTTGATGGCTTTGGTGTTGCAACTCTGAGAGTCCTGTCTTTTAGGGGTAGGCCACTATTTCAGGGTAGAAAAAAGTTCCCTGATAAGGCTATTGGAAGGTTTACACCTGTGGTGATACAAGTAGGACAGACTACTGCACTCTAGTCAACTAAAACTTGCTCTTTCTGAACACATCTGTCAAACTTGACTGCTAAAATATTGCTGAAGAGGTAAAAGAAAAGGTGGCAGACATAGCTGGACAAAGCTTATTTCTTCCTTAAAATAATAATCATGGCTTCTAGCTATGGCACTTGATCTAAACAACCTGCTTTTGTCTACAGCATGTGTCTGGGATGACACACTGTACTGGGTTGTTGACCAGGAGACTAGATTTGTTTCCTGTCAGGCTGGATGCAGGGCAGCCTTACAACCAGCAGCTCATTACCTTACTCTGAATTTACCTGTGTGCTGGAAAACTGGGAAAACTTTCCTCCTGCACGCAATCTCCTCCTGCCCAGACTAAGCCTTGGATGGCTGGTGTGCTTCTGGCAGAGGCACCTCACCCCTCCCGGCCCCTTGCTGGTTGGTTTGTCTTGCTAACTCATTTATCTCAGTCCTGTATCCCATCTATGATACATGGCTCCAGTAACTGCCTTTCTGATTTGCTCCGCAAAGCTTTATCTTCCATCTTCCCTCCCTCCTTCATGTCTCCTGCATAAAACCGTGTATGTTGGGGTTTTTTAACATACACTGTTGTGGGACGCTTAACTGCCTGCTCTGATGCCTTCCCTTCCCAGAGGTACATCAGCAAGTGCCAGTTACCACGTCCTTGTCAGACAGGGAATGTCAAATAATAAATAAGTAGTTTTCACCTGTGCAGCACAGTGCTTTCCAAACAGTGTGGGACAGGTAATTAGAAACATCTTGGCTTTTCCTTGCCTCGGCTGTGAGGAAACACCCTCGGTCAGCCTGTGATTTTAAGCTCACTCTGTGTTGTGGCAGGAAGGGGTTTGGCAGTGGTACTGCTCCCGTTGGGTTGTAGCAGAGTTACGGCAGCTCCTTCCTGAAGTGAAGTGCCCGTGTCTGTGTGCCGCAGGCTCGTTAAAGCTGGTACCCAGCCGGAGCAGGCTGCATTTCTATCATGGCTTTTATGGTGGTGTCTCGTGGAGTTAGGTCTGTCTGAAGACAGCCAGAGTTTAGAGCAGTTAAAGCTTCTGACAGAGATTACCATAATTACAAGTGATCAACATCCAGTGCTTTCTCCCCTCCACCCTCCCTCCCAGCACAGCTTGTCTCGGGGCAGGCTGCAGAGAGGCCACTTGGAGAAAGTGCCTTCACGGTGTCAGCCACTCTCAGACACTGTGCCCAAAGGGTGACATCACTGCCTACCTGCAAGACCGTCACGTTTAGGTTATTGCTGTGTTTCCACCAAAGGCAACTGAACTGGCACTGTGCTTAGCAGTGCTGTATTGATACTCCTTACCTTCATCTGCTCGTTTGTGTTTTAATAATGAACTCATAGTTTATGTAATTGTGATTCTTGTTTTAAGTGGCATTACCCACAGGATTGCTTAAGAATGCACCTACAGAAATCCTCCTTAGCCATCTTGCCTCAATCATATCCCTTCCAGCACTTGCTAATATTTTGAGGTAATAGCCAAAAGTCACAACAGTAAAGAAAGGGTTAAAGGCAAGAAATACAAGTACATCCTGGATAGATGAATCCATTTTCCCACTAATTAATAGCATGCTTCTAACAATGGAAAGCTATTAAAACATGAAGGTATGTTTTGTGAATCACATTTATCAACCACTATATGTGCTGAAGTTCCATTATTTATTCTGTATTTTTAACATAGCGTATGGATTTTTTTCATTCAAATGTGGAAAGTAGCAACAAAACCCTTTTATTTGCCTCCATTTAAGTGTATATTCATGCAAAAACGAAAATGTAATAAGAACAGTACATTCTTATGTCAACAGTAACCTTTAAATAGTGTTCTTTAGATAAAACTGTGAATATTGGAGAAGAAAAAAAGAAAGATAAGTGGTTCCTGTATTCATCTTAGTCCAAAATCTATTCTACCCACTGCTGGTTGCTGGCATTGTTTGATGATATGACAGAGTAACAGAGTATCAGATTATCAGAAAAGGAGATTCCCAATTTAATAGTTACTTGCAGAAAACAAAGTATTTTTTTCCCTTATCTTAACATCTCAAAAATAAGTAGCTGTTAAATTTCAAATTGTGTAGCCTTCCTGATTTATCATCATATCATGGATGCACTTGGCTGTCTAACATCAGGGAATCCAATAACTCCCGTCACATAAGAAGAAAAGAGAAAATCCTATTGGATAATGGTCTGCATTCTCCCCTACAGTGATTTATTTCTGTCACAAGACTTAATTTTATCACGAGGCAGATGCTCCATCTATATCAATGCAGTACATTCCTGCATTCATTTGTTTCACACCAAAATTGTACCTGATCTATTTTCCAATGCATTTTGGCTTATTTAGTACACGGAGTGATTAGATGGTGTTTAATCACATGTGTAATTTCCAGTCTTCATAATTCTCAAGCATAATAAAGCGAGGCCTATGTAAAGAAGCATAATATTAAATTCAATTGCAGAGAGTAGCAGTTAGAGATGCAGCTGGTGTTAACGTGTCGATCTCTAGTGTGTCACGGCAGAGCATGTCAAGTGGAATAAGCCAAGGTTACTCTGGTGATCAGGTGATCAGCCCAAGGAGAGTGTGCCAAACTTTGCCTTGCATTAATTTCTGTCAGGCTATAATGAAAAAAATGGTCATCGCACCTTCTCCGTTGGAATCTGCAGCTCCTCCAAGTGCAGAAAGCTTATCCCATGTGTTTCAACGAGAAATGTGTGCCCTATCAACACTTGCCCCCACCCCTCCGTCTGCCACTTAATACAGATTATACTCTTCTGAATAATCATCTTTATTCGGCAGGGCAGCTGAGGTCCACAGGTTGGGATCCTCTGCCAAATGCCATTACACCACGGGAGTGGGCTGTGGCTGCTTAGCCACCCTTATCCATGCCACGGCTGGCCCGGAGAGCTGAGCCGCCTCCCTGGGACAGGAGCAGTCCCAGGGAAGGGCTGTCAGACTGCTGAACTTCTCAATCAGCAGAGGATATATGTGACTCCTGTTCTGACATTTTGCCTGGAGGACCATCTATTGTCAGCTGCTATTGACAAGTGACAGCAGAACTGTGACTTACAGGAAGTTTCTCTTCTTCTTCTCCCTTCCTTTTTTTGCTTCCCTGCTCTTTTTATAAATAAGCCTTGACCAGCTGCCTCTCCCTTCAGTATGGAGCGTGGACGAATGAAGGTAGGAGCAACAGAAAGCTTCCTGAATTTACAATTTCATGGTAGCACTACAAGGGAATGAATAGATGGGGAAAGAGATGGAGATAATGACAATTCTCTAAACAGCTGTTGTACGATTCAGCTTCACTACTTCAGTTAATTAATCAGCACCTTGCTGGCAACTCTAGGGGAGATACTCGTTAGATACTGGTAGCAAACAGACAGTGCTTTCATATCAAGTATGTTCGACAACATCTAATACAGTGATAACTTCCCCAAAAGAGGGCAGGGAATACGGAGGCTGTAGAGGCACTCCTCAATATCCTCCTTAATATCCTCGTACACATGAACGTGCTATGTATCCTGCCTGCTTTGTTATTGCTCTCTGGCCTAAAACACTGTGGACTAACAACAGCAAACTTTCACATGTTCGCTAGAAGTGTTCATCTGAGATAACATTCCTATAAATGTTTATAGAAGTACTGTGTATGAGTGCCTACCATTTGTTGCTGCATTTGTGTAGGGTTTCAGAGATCATACATTCTAAATTATTCTACTCCATTTTGCTGCAGGATGAAAAATGGACAGACTTAAATCTTTCATGCAAAGACGTCCTGTAGAAAGTCAAAATGTGGTTAAGATAAAAAAACTGAGTCGGGAGAGTGCTGAGTCTACACATTGTCTCTGAGATTTCCCTCTTTCCTCTCTGGATTAAAAAGGAGATTCTTTGCATCCTACCTACGAAGTTGATAAGAACATTCATATTTTATGAGGAATAGTGCACAGAAAACTTAAACCAATGAAATTACATCTCTACATCTGTAGTATGTTTTATATTTTAGTACAGTCCTAAAATTGCCATTAATGAGTGTTAGCTTCAAGTTAAAGACAAAACTGGCTTTAAAAAATTGTAACAGCCCTGTTAGGACAAAAATTTCCTTTTGCAATGCTGATTTACTGGTAAATTGCAATTCAATGACAGTACTTCCATTTCTGAGACCTCTTCTCTTGCTTTGTTCACTTTTCTGATTTAACCCTCTTGTAGGTTGGGCAGTAAATTGCAATGAAAATGACAGCTCTTAAGAGACCAAAATATATTTGCTGTCAAATGTTCCACACATGCTCAGTTTAAATTTTAAGTTGACTTTATTGATTTATTAATAATGATAATAGCCTGCATATCACTTCATATACATAATTGTCACATAAATCTGCAATATTACTGGCACATAGTCGTGTCCATTGTGGAACATAGTGAACAAGTTTAAATGTTTAATGTGGTGGTATTTGTGGAGTTCAGTACCAGGTGGTTTTATGGGGTTAGGGGTTGTTCTCAGTCCACCCAAGGCCTTGTGGAGGTGCAGGTAGAGGCATAACCTCAGGTAGGACCCACTAACGCAGGTGTAGGAGTCACCAGTGCTCTGGAACAGGGCTCAAAGTTGTATTAAGCAGTTTATGTGGACAATTTATCCAGTCTGCCACCACTTACTGATGTAGACAATTATAGCTCCAGCTCTTTAATGAAACGTACATTATGGTAGAAAGAATATCATAGTTTCTATTATACTCAGGGGAACTATAAAGAGAAATGTCCTTTTTTAAATTAGCTTTATGGCACTGAAGCTTTTATGTATTTACATGCAAGTACACTATTAACCCAAACTACTTGTTTTGAACTCTCTCTGTTGTCAGCTCCTGGGAAGTGACACAGGCTGGTAGAAAAACTTTTGTGCCTACCTTTAAGCATTGCTGGCCTTTGGTGTGTGTTAATGGGAGCCTGTTAAAACTTCACTTTGCTGCAGTCATTCACACAACAGCGAGAGCAGGATGCTTTCTTAATCCTCCCTAATCTGTAGCAAAAACCTAAGATAAAAAAGGACTTTTGTCTAATCCGGCTTCTCAGGTATGGTTTACTTTAGATTTGAGCTATAAATATCTTTCTTTACTTTGTTCTTCTGAGAAGCAAACTGTTGAAAATGGGGCACAGATTCATTCTTCAGCCGCCCATTTGAGAAAGACAGAAAACCCACTTCTAATTTGGACAAGAGAAAAATAAAGACAAGGCTTTTGGTGTGTGTCCTCCATTTGGTGAATGCACCCTGTTGTAGAGCCTTCTGTTGCCTTACTAACCCCCAGGCAGCCATGGGCATGAGGCACAGTGCTGACTGCTCTTGAGCATTAGGAAGCTTCAGCCTCTAGTTTCAAAGGCTGAAGACAGTTCCATCTGTACCTGAAAGAATTGTCTCCATAAACCTTGGTTTTAACATTCTAAAAATCTATTTGTGCATTCATTCTTAATAATTCTTATTTACTACAAATAAAAATTGAACTATGAAATGGAGAAAAGGGGTGGGGGAGAGACTATGCTTGGAATGAAATAAAATTAACAGCTTTGCCATTGACTTCTGTCAACTCACTATTTCATCTGTATTTTGTTTATTTATAATACTCCACATTTCAGATAGCCTTAAATCACAGTAGTTTTTCAGCAGCAGGCCAATCCAAACAGAATTGAACTCAACAGATTGTTTTCTTTTGTGGCCTGTAATGATGCCAGATGTAATATCTGTTCCACTACAGTCCAGTTTCTTAAGTACTGTTTCTTATCTGAGGACAGAATTTGGAAAAGAGGAGTAGTTAAAAAATGAAGTAAGTGCCAGAGAAATTAATTAGAATGACTTGATATGAGTGAGTATAAAATTAATGGACTGTCTGAAGGCTTTCCATTATTCCTGGTTTCCTTTTCAAACCTGGGGGGGAGAGGGGATTACAAATTGATATAAGAAAATTGCGGCTCAGAATTTACATGATATCCCAAACCAGGCTTAAACAAGACATTTTGTAAACCATTATTTCCTGGTAGCAGTGTTATGATCATCTCCATATCCAGATAAGGGTGTCTGTTTATGGTTATCACTGAGCTAAAAAAAAAAGTACACTTATGTCATCTACCTGTGCATGGATTTTGCACATCATTTACCACAAACCTACAGATTATAGCAATTCCTGTATGTCTCAGTCCACTCCGAATCAATTTTCCTTTCCTTTGTTTTGGAAACCTACTGAAAAAAACTCTCCTCTTTTTGAGGAAAAAAAAAGTGTCAGAGCCCTGCAAATAGGGTAATTCTGAAATTTGTAATGTTTTCATGTCCTTAACACAGGGGATGGCCAAAGTGTTGCCCATTTTTCACTGTAAAATAGCTAGTTTTCTCTGTTAGACAGTCTCAAGGACGATTTCTGTAAACATAGCTATGTTGTTGTAAAAATTATCTTTTTACATTCCTTTCCCATGGACACAGATCCTTTTGACAGACACTTCTTGTAACCAATATAGTTAGAGACGGAAGTGTTAACTTTCTCCAATGATCTGTGATTTCTAAAAGTGTATATAAGAATTAAAGGAAAGGGGTTTCCCCCCTTTTCCGCCCTTGCTCTGAACAAGAACATTCGGACTCCAGCTCTCATTAATTCTGCGTCTCGACTGATTACCGGGATAAGCCGTAATAACAGGCATCGCGGTAATACCAAAGGGTGGATTTTATAATCCCTTGAAACCATGTGTGTATATCATAGATATAAAATGTATATAAAATGTGAGAGAAAAGGTTGAATTTGGATCTACAGTAATTTTGAGTCAGAGAGTAATGATGACAATGTCATCTGGTAATGAGAGGCTAATGGGGCTAAACTTCATCAATTAAATCCTTTCTCTTTTATAGATTCATAGATTATAATGTCAGAAGGGAATACTGTGATAATCTAGTCTGACCTCGTCTTACAACATATACTATCAAACTTCCCTGAAATAATTCTTGTTTGAACAAGAGCATTTATTTCAGAAATAAAGCATCCAACCTTGATTTAAAATCGCCGTGGTTGGAAATGCCTGAGAAACTTTGATAAATTGTAGGAATGGTTAATTATATCTCTCTGTTAAAGGGACCCACCTTTTCTCTCATCTGATTTTTTTTTCTCTTCAGAAGGACCTGGAGAAGCGAGGTCTTTGTGTGCTGTGCATGTGACAGGGTGTAGGTCACCTGAGAGTTTCCCATATTCAAATCTGTCAAATCTGATTTCCTTTTATGACAAGGTAACCCACCTAGTTGATCAAAGAAGCCAGTTGATGTAATCTTTTTGGATTTCATACAGTCTTTGATACTGTCTCTCATAGTATCCTTCTGGACAAAACATCCAGCACAGAGCTGGATAAAAACATCATGTGATGGGTGAGCAACTTGCTCAGGAGTTGGGCACAAAGGGTTATAGTGAATGGGGTGACATCAGACTGGTGACCTGTCACTAGAGCGGTTCCACAGGGCTCCATCCTTGGCCCTATGCCCTTCAACATCTTCATAAATGACTTGGACATAGGACTGGAAGGGATACTGAGCAAATCTGCAGACGATACAAACCTGGGAGGAGCTGTTGACTCCCTCAAAGGCAGAGAGGCCCCACAGAGAGACCTCAACAAATCAGAGAACTGGGCAATCACCAACCATTTGGAGTTCAACAAGGAAAAGTGCAGGATTCTGCACCGGGGATGGATGTAGGTACAGCCCTGGATGTAGGTACAGACTGGGGAATGAGAGGCTGGAGAGCAGTGCAGCAGAAAGAGATCTGGGAGTCCTGGTTGACACAAAGTTGAACACAAGTCAGCAGAGCCCTGGCAGCCAGGAGGGACAACCATGTCCTGGATGGCATCAGGCACAGCATCACCAGCCAGGCAAGGGAGGGGATTGTCCCGCTCTGCTCTGCACTGGGGTGGCCTCACCTTGAATATTGTGTGCAGTTTTGGGCACCACAGCATAAGAAATTAAAGTATTAGAGAGCATCTAAAGGACGGCAGCAAAGACAGTAAAAGGCATTGAGGTGAAGCCTGCTCTGTATGAGGAGCAGCTGAGGTCACTTGCCTTGCTCAGCCTGGAGGAGACTGAGGGGAGACCTCATTGCAGTTACAACTTCCTCGTGAGGGGAAGAGGAGGTACAGATACTGATCTCTGTGGTGACCAGTGACAGGACCAGAGGTAACGACATAGAACTGTTTAGGGGAGGTTTAGATGACATATTAGAAAAAGGGTGGTTGGGCACTAGAACAGTCTCCCCAGCGAAGTGGTCACCAAGCTTGACAGAGTTCAAGAAGCCTGACAGAGTTCAGAGAGTTTGGACCATTCTCTCAGGCACTTGGTGTGATCTTTGAGGGTGTCCTGTGCAGGGCCAGGAGTTGGACTTTGATGTCCTTGTGGGTCCCTTCCAACTCAGAATATTCTGTCATTCTGTAATTCAAATAAGCACTTCAACCAGTGGGGAGAATAGGGGGTGAATCAGAGCTTGCTGAGCTAGGTATGGGTGTCTGCTTCACCCCACCTCCCATGGGCGAGCACAGACTTGGACAGTGCGGGGGCACTCCACATGGGCATCCTTGCAGTGCTCTGCAGCATGAGGGATGTGGGATTTCTCCATTGGCTGCCTGGAGCAGCTCAGCATCCTGTACAGTTTTTAGCATCCTGAGCCTTCCTGAGGGTCCTTGTGCCGTGGTAGGGAGCTACTCTTCAGGCACACCTTTTATTTGTGGACATCAACTCTCAGGACGTGTTGTTATCAACTAAGTAACAGCTGGTGAATTGTTCCTTGGTGTGAAGGACACCATTTGCATCCTGGGACTTATCTATACTTCATGGGCTTACCAGTGATAGTTATAGGGGCAAAATTTGCTTGGAACAGACACTGTTCAGAGTTGCTTTACCTGATTGTCTTTTTCTTTCTTGCCATACTGTGTGTCTCTGCTTCTCTCCTCTGAGAACCAGTTTTACATTAGGATATGGAGCAGGGATGGAGAGATGATGCCCGAGTTCTTAATTCCTAACCCACTCATTTCCTCGTGTTCACCTGCTTGCACTTTGTCACAAAGAGATGCCTGCCAAGTGGCATCCTTTGGATGTGGCTGGGATACAGTAGACACTCCACAGCAGTTAGCAGGGAGCACTGAGAAGAGAAGGAAGGGGCAAACTAACTCTGTATCATGCTCATCCCTGTCCTCAACTCAGCTGCTTCTGCCAGTTGCCTCTTAAGAGGAGGAAGGAATGAGACGTGTTTCAGAGTACTGTTGGAACAGGAAAACGGCATGTCAGTGCAAGGGGTAAATCATTTGATGTAGCAAAGCTTTGTCCTCAATCACAAGCCTTTCTCTACAGCCCAGCCCATGCCTGAGCTGATCCAGCCCCATCACGTTTCTGCTCTAGAGATGCAGTGCCCATTTAAGAAGTACTCATCTAGAAAATGGAAGTAGAAAGATTTTCTGAGAGACCCAGAAGAAAAATTACTTCAGTTAGTAATTAATGGTATTTGCACATGTCTAGCATTTTAATATCATGCACGATTTTGCAGGCACTAGAGAAGGCCTGAGCTACTGATTTGGATGTCTTACAAAAGAGGGACATAAAAATAACTGGAGTCAAACATGGGAATGTGAGATGCTGGAATGGAGATCCTGGCTCTCCAGATCATGAAGCACATTTCTTACCTTCCTAGATTTTTGTGTGGCTCATCCCAGTGTCTCTTCATGTTCTGCACACTGTCTGCAAAGATAAAATCTTTTGTATTCAGCAGAGCTTTTCCCTGCAGTTATATGAGAAATGGTTTTTACTTTTCTATTTGGGGTAACTTCAGAAATCCATTTAATTAGCAGGCCTATAGCATTGTGAACATACTCCCTGTGGGATAGATAATCTCCATTTCATGCAGTGAGAAACGAAGACCCTCTGTTTGGTGGCAGGAGACACTCAGTTCAGTCTCACAAGGGCTTGACCCATCAGACCCATCAGGCTGTCATTTCACTTTTCCTGAGAACTGAAATTGTAAGGGAATGAGGATTACTTCTGGCCAAGACTTAGGGGAGCCCTTAAAACTGGTCAAATGAGGATTTTCAGTTTACATTATTGGGGAAATGAATATTTATGCTTTTTCTGTAAGTTGAAAAGCCCTGAGTATCTCAGGAGGAGTTTATGGCCTTTCATCATCTTCATTGATCAGGATCAACATTAATCAGGTAAATTAATCTGAAAACTCCTTTGCCTCTCACCATCACAAAGCAGAACTCTTCCTGTCCTGTCCTCCGGCATTTTCATCAGATTTTTTTGGCTGAGAACAGAAGTTAGAGAATACAGAACTACTAGGCATCCACAGCTCCCAGGAGAGACTGCTGCTGCAGCAAACATTTCCCAGAGAGCTTCCTATGTCACTGGTACCTACACAGCTCCCAAGAGTCAGTATCACCAACACACTGGCCCGTGAACCTCTGCTCTTCCGGAATTGCCTATCGCTGCTCCTCAGCTGGAACTCTGTCTCCAGAGAGGACAGCTGTGCTCCTTCTGCTCTGAAAGGGCAGATAAATTGGGTTCTTGAAGGCAGATGGCAGTTTCTTGTAGATAATATAGTATTCCAGTAATTACTGTAGGAAAATGTTGTAACCTATTGTGTATTAATTCTGCTACTATAATCTAAAGTGTATTAATATTGTAGCAGTACTATTGCGTTTAATGGTTGCATTAATGTATACGCTCTGGGTACTATGGTACAATTGCATTTATATTGCATACTTTACCACAGTATTTACAAGAGTACTACTTTAAAAATGCTGGACAAAGTTGCCTGTTTTCATGGGTGGGTCCTACCACAAATAGTAGATTTCATGGCTTGTTAGATAATTAGGAAAGTCATATGTGGGAATCATTAATATAGCTTAAGTAGTTATCAATACAAATGTTATGAACAATAAAATCAAACACCAGTCTCTCAGCAGTAAAGCTATTAGGATACATAATATAGCATTTGTATTGAAGTTTCTGACCACTTATTTTTTCCTATGTATCAAGTTCAGTTGGTTGTGAGAGTACTCAGGTGCTGAAAACTAGACTGGGTAGCATATGCTTCATGAGGACCCAGGCAGGATTGCACAAGTAGCTTCTTGCCAACAAAAACACATCAAAACATGAAAAAAAGTTATGTCCAAAAAAACCATTATAAATGTACCCCATGGTTAGTGCACTGTGCTTCCTTCCATATGCCATAGGTATAGTATATCGTTACAGCTGTCTGCCCAATTCTTGGGGAAATAAAGCAGCCCTAGGCCTCTCAGATATTAGGATCTTTGGCTTGATTTGTCACATGGCTGTAAGACTTTGATTTGAGTTCTTCAGCCATGAAGATATCCATTATATAGACTCCTGAATGTCCTTCCCTGCCAGCAGCCACTCCAGACAGGAGCTGTACTTAGGGACCAATCCAGCCGGTGGTGTGGGGAGTCTCCACTCTGCTTACTCACTATTTCAGAGGCATAAAATGCACTGCCCTGGGAGGAAACAAATCCAACCATAATTTTTACTGCTATTTTCTGATCTCTGTTTGTTTTTCTGTTATCTAGAACTGTATTCATATTTTAGGCTATAACACTGGCAGGATGTGTTTAAAGACAATTAAAACGCAAAATTTAAGGTTGCATGGGAGTATAATTTTATATGATTTACTGTCCGGCTTTTGCCAAGCACTCCACTGTCATCAGCATAACATTTGGTAAATAACTGAATTTAAGAAGTGTGCTAGCCACAAGGTATTATCCACACCAGTCTTTTTTTCTTTATCTGCTTTGAGCAAGCTGTTTCATATATTGGAAATTTGTTAACGAACAGAATAAGGCTTATACAAAAGGGCTTAGCATTTAACATTTTCACAGACTATTGAATTGTTAAACTTCAAAGATTTTTTCCTTCTGATTGCTAAGCCTTAATTAAAGCACATTGCAAAATAGTAAGTGTATAGTGAGAGATTTGCAGGAGATATTTGGAATCAGAAAATCTCAGCAATGGTTTAGTTACATTTTCTTCTGACCTCTGAGCATGGAACTTACCCCAGCTGAAGCTCTCAGAGTAAATCCTGACAGCATTAAAGTCAGTAGCGAATTCACTCAATCTCTGGAAAATAGGCATTACAATTACGGACTTAAGAAGCTCAATCTACTTACTTTGTCCAAGAGGAGGATGTGAGATGATGGGATGATGGTCTACAAGGTATTACCTGAAGACGATACCTTCGATAGCAGATAGCTCCTTAATCGAGGCGAAAAAGGCAAGCTGAGATGCCAGGGTTAAAAGATGATCCCAACAAATTCAGAGGAGAAATTTGCCACACTTCCTCAGGAGTCAGATCCCAACCTTCTGCGACAATGATTTGTTTGGGAAGGGAATGAGTTCTGTGCTGGGAGCTTTTAAGTCAGATTACAACTTCAGAGCCTTGTTCGCCCCAGGGGGCGGAGAACCCTGCTGGGATCCTGGTGCCAGGACCTATGGAATGTCTCCCTGCACTGAGTGCACTCAGAAGTTTGCTCCCAAGGACTTTTATCAGTTTTGGCCTTGCAGCTTCCAGCCACATCAAATCTCGCCCAGGCAGTGCCATTCCCATCAGCTGTGCCATGGACATGTGGGTATATGTGGCACATGCTAGTGACAAGAGAAGTGACAGGGAGTAGCTGTAAAAACAAACTTGAAAAGCTTGTGGGTGAGACCAACTTATGCTAGGCTGCCCAAAGTTTAATGGTTCCAAAACCTGCCTGTTATCAGGGGCCAGCAGGCAGTAGTTATTACACTTCAGTGAGTGACACATCACTTTTGAAAAAACAAAATTACAATTTCCTCCAGAATTAGAATTTCCTCCCCAAAGACTACTTGGATGGGGTGGGGCTTAGTGCTTTCCAGGCAGTCTCCCAGCATCCTTCCCTACTGAGAAGCATAGTGTCTGCCCCATGCCACACGGGGAACTGGGGGCAGGCTCCCCATGCTGAGTCTCCCATGTTACCTGGGACTTGATGTGGCTCGTCAGGACTGCAGACAAAATGGAATGAGGGGAAGTTATCCTGACATACGACCTCATTTGCAGTAAAAAATGGTTTTCTGTAGTAACACAGGTTATTATTCAGAAGATAGAGTGTAAGGAGGGTTACGATTCAGTCATAATTGCATGTTTGGTGTTGTGTGTACTGTATGCAGAGGATGATGTACCTAAATTACGTATCCCCAAAGGCTCCCTGACAAACACTCTATGAGAGTCTTCAATAGGAAAAACCTCAAACCCAGTGCCTTTTAAACCTGGTGTTAAAGGACCAATCCTATAAGCACTATTTTGTTAAAAATAGTTCTGGGGTGTTTCATCCAGCCATATTTTCTCAGATCTTCCAGTTCTTTACAATGGGCTTTAGTTCTGAGAATTCAAGTAAAAAAAAATCATTGTATTTAAAGACTAACTGATGCTGATAGCTATAAGCAAAAGTGTTGCGAATACCCCTTTTTTTTTCCTTATCCAAGCTCTATTCATCTCATGTAAATGTTTCAGAAGCAGTTTTACTCTGCCTTAAGGCATTTCAATTAATGCTCAGATACATGCTGGTAAAAGCTTTACCTTATGGTTTTTTACTCTGAATTCCCTAATATTCAGCAGCAGGTTTAGGACATCAATAGGTAGCAACGATTAACATGAAAAAGTGAATCAAATCTTTTTCTCTTGAGAGACTTCACATTTTACGCATTGTTTTAGGAACACTCTTCTCCCTCCTTACTCTCAGAGATCAGTCTCTGTTAAAGGGACTCGATAGGGTTTCCCACAGGCATATTCCCATGGCTGTAGCTTGACAGTGATCATGGCAAAAATAAAATCTACATTTTGATTATCATTAAAACTAGGTACAAGTCTGTTCTTAACTTACCGTGAAGCACCAAGGTGTTCCAATAGTATTTGTGGCATACAGCAGTATTTAGAAAGCAGCTGTGATACCCTGTCAGTGGAGTTTGCAGCTGACAGCGCTGAGCTGACGAATGTAAGGTAGTTTAAATAGACTTTTACTTATTCCAGTTATTCAGTGCTGAAACTGTACAATTTGTTGTAAATCACTGGGATTACTCCCTTTCTTCTCTAGAAAGGAATAAACCCCTCTTTTCATGGGCATGTAGATTTCTGCTGTTTAACACTTAAAATATCACTTTAAAATGACATAACGTTTTAATGGTTTTCATATTGTATGAAAAGTTGGTTATATCATTGATTCTTTTTAATATGTTAAGAGTAATAGTTACCCAGTTTGCATTTGTAGAGCTGAGTCTGTTCTAGTTGATTGGAGGAGAGGCTTTTGCATGTGTAACATTATGGAGTTTAAATTATGTGTTTACGGGCAACAGGAGAATTTTCTCTAACGCTTCTGTAATATTGCAGTATTACTGTAACAATACCACTCTATATTTATGAAATACTGAGATTTTCACATAGATTTTTCCAATAATACCAGGGTAATTTTTTCCCACAAGCCATCCAGTAGATTGACCAACACTTCTGAATGTGGTACAATGTGAAAAGGTTGCTGCTATTTAAAAGGAGGTAAAAGACAAAAACCTGAAGCCCAAGCAAACATAGGTTAATGATTTTCTATAATGCTTTCACAGCCTCTCAATGTTCTCCAGTTGTCTCTGCTTTACAGTCTAGTGTGCTACTTCTAGACTGAGGTTGATACTACTGCTTTGCATGTGGTATTATTTTAATAACATGCATATATATATACTATATTGCTGATCTGTAAAGAAAGGAAGAAAAATGTCTCATGAAACCTGTGGCAGAGGACGTGATGTGAACCTAAGAAAAATATGTAGATTATATCTCGCCCTCAAGATTTAAGCACATAGTGAACCAGTCCTCCTGAAGCAAATACATACATTATGAACAGAAGTCCATGTAATTTAAGTTCCTAATCCCTAATTAATTAGATTCCTAATCCAGATCTCCCTCTGTGCAGACTTTCAAAGGCATCTACTTCTCTTTGTTGATGACAGAGAAAATTTCCACCCATATCTCCAAAAACATGGTGGAGTAGATTGAGCAATAGTGGTGAAGAAAGCCTGGAAACTGGAACAACTGGGAACAATGGGATGAAATTTGATTTAAAACATGGAACATGGCATTTATGCAGAAGTGTCTATGTGTATGGATTTATGGTGGAGAGGGGAGACTTTTCAGAAGCACCAGAAGGAAGAAAAAGACAGGGAGCCTTTCCACACTCTGATTGCACAAGGCTATCCATAACGTTATGCACTCCTTTAGTTTAGCTACTGCTTGATAATTTTATTGTGATGCCTATCATCTCTGGAACTTTCACAACTTAATCAGTTGTTCCTCGACCTTTGAAAATTTTAAAGGCAGAAAACTTCCTGAAAAAATATCTGTACTAGAGGTACTTGAGTTATGCAGAACAGCAATGGTGTCAAAACTTAACTTCAAAAGTCTGGTTCCTGCCTGGATTCCCAGTTTGTTTGCAATGCAGTTAGTTAATCAAAAATGTGCAACATTTTCTCTTGCCTAAGTTGCGGCAGCTATATAAATATCAAACTGTTATTCTGGGTAATCAAACAATGGGAAATTTGTTTATAATGTGTTACTGTTAATTAATTTACATCCAGAAGTACTTCAGATATATATGCAAATGTACATTAATCATGTTTTAAAGGTGAATGTGGGAAGAGGAGCTTGTAAGAATAGCCATCTAGATGTAGAAACCATTAATGTTTCCTATGCCCTGTGGTAGGAAGAAATATATTAAAAATTGATTTTTGGTTTCTGCTTTTTTCTTGGTAGCACTTACAATAAAGGATATAGCAGAAAGTAGCCTTTAAATTGATATTTCAAAGCTTTTTATGTTGGGGATATGTTTTTCTGTATTGTTAATGGATTTATATAGCAGAGTAAAAAGGTCAGCTTCTGAATATGATGGTTTTATTCTTCTATTAAAAAAAAGAGATGAGTTTAGCATTCATGAATTATTTAAATATCAACCAAAATATTTGGAACACTGCTACAGTAAGGGGTATTCTTAAAACAAGGCTCAGAGAAGTGTGCCGTCCTTTGAACGTAACGTGAATGCTGTGCAGGAGGGTGGATAGCATTAACTCTCTCTCACCTTGTAGCAGGGTGTTGCTTGCTGCTGTATGTGCACACTGTGCAGTGAGTGATGAGATGTATTTATGGCACTTTCACCGCCGTGATTCAATCTTCACCCGTTTACACTTTTATAATTGAAGAGCCTCTCTTCATCCAAGAAAAGTGAACTATAATGCGTTTCATACCTGCTCCCGGTTCATAGCCACACCGTATTGAGCAAGCAGCCCTGTCAGATTGTTTTCTTTTAAAAAGATGCTTTGGAAAATAGCTGTTGTTTCCAGCTTTCAAGTACGTCTGAAACATGACTCTGAGAAACCACAGCAGTATGGAGCTGCTCTAGACACATTCTCATTAATCAAATCCTAACTCTAACACTTTTTTTTTAATATCTTTTGCAAATATCATGCTTTTTTTAATAATTTCATGAAAGTTGTGTTGTCGGGTGGTAAGATTTACAGTGTTTTGTTCTAATTCAGCAGAACTCTTCAGGGATATGGTTCTGGGGTTTTTTCCTTACAAGTATTTTTTAAACCTTCAATACAGTCATAATGTTTTGAAGTGTTAATTGCCAAACCTCTTAAAGTGTATAAAGAATGACATTTCACACAGCATCATTGATCATATTTTTAGGGAGCCCATTGATGGATTAATAAACTGCTGTAACCTTCTGTGCAAAAAACCCGTTGATAATAAATGGACTGTAATCTAAAAAGTCTATTGCTAAATGAATTGAAGTGGTAGCAGTAACTGAAAAACTGAATAATTATAATATCCCAGAGACAAAACCCTAGTGCGAAAGTTTACTTTACCAGTTAAGTCTTTGCAAAGAGCTGCTCATGGAGGTCAGGAACATGTTGTCCTCTGGTGGTTCCCACTGCTTGGCTTGCCAGTGTGGCAGTCAGGATGGTTGGCAGTGGGACTGGGCAGTCCATTCAACCTGGAAAGAGCCTTTCTACAAATATTTATTGAAATTTTTCTAATGCCAGTCAGTGCACTAGAACAAAATGTTTAGTGCCTTTCTTAACGTTGGCATAGCAGTTGTAATACATGAAAAGTGAAAATTTACATGGTAGGTGAAAAAATGTATGAAGAGTAATCAATAATTTAAAATCATACACCAAACACAAAAGTGTCGCTTAGCACTGATTTATATTTTTGCAAATTTAAACTCTTGTTCCTTGAAGTTTCATTACCACAAAACAAAATGGATTCATTTTAATGTGTTTCATCATTATGAAAACAATTCATTCTTATTTACGTTTATATTTAATTAATGTAAGTCAGCAGATTGAAGACAGAGAGAGAGAGAGGATTATGATACAGTCTTCTACATGCAGGCTAGAGTCAAGTCAACTTTCTCATCAAGCCATAACCCGCTAGGACATTCCTCCCCCATTTTACCTCCCATCTCATCAGCTATGCAAGGAGTATTTCTGGAAGGGGTTTTGAGCCTTTGTTCTCACAGAGGACATACAGAACTTGGTGGGTTGTCTCTGAGATGCTGTATCCCTGTATTAAATGCCTGAAACTCCAAGGCTTCCTGTGACAGTTCTGCATCTGCCTTATTTTTCACATTTATTTTTCATGGTTTTAGGAGGTAATGTTATGCTCTAGAGTGGTATTGCTAATGTAATTCAGTATCAGCATGTGACATAGAATTACAGAAATAACTGTCTGGACCCTTTATGTATTTACACACACACACATATATAAGTACACATGTGAAAATACTTATTCATGTACATATCCATGCCTGGAAAGATTTTGCATTCTAGTCCCAGCCTATGCTACCATCATACCTCTCTAGCCACCATATCCACATCAGTTCTGTTTTACAGTGTGCTGTGGGAAAGGGGCAGGCCTGGCTGATACCAGACTGACTATACTGGTCTCCATAGCACTGCTGTCCTCCCCCTGCCATGCGGGATTTCGGAGTGGCTGCGATGAACACAAGACAGCAGGATACAGCCTGGGGTGACCCTGGTGGTGAATGTATGTAGTGACTGCAGGTGCAGAGCAGCTGTTTTCAAACTGGGACTTCACTGTAAAAGGAGGGACACAGGGCAAACCATGAATTTTTAGACCTTTCTTTTATCATAATTGATGTTTCCATCTTATTCTTCTGTTCCTCTAAGTTATGACATTGTGTCCAAAACGACATTATGATATTCCCTCAAAATGTCATGGCATGAATGAATAATTTCTCCTGAGTGAATCCCCAAAGGGACAATTTGAACTCTCTCTGTTGCTGCTATTGAATCCTATTCAATTAAATGTGGAAATCTACAGTCAGTTAAATGTGGAAGACGGAAGTTTCATGGGATCTTGCCTGAAAGGCAGCTCTTAGCAGTAGGAAAACATTGAAGTCAGCACTCTTCCGTGGTGTTTCTTTTGTAAGACGTACATTAAAAGAGCTGAAATCTCTTGAGATGCTTGTGATAAGCACTGATATTAAATGCCACGGTCCTATCATGCTTCTTTAAAGGTGAGCATTATTAATAGAGCACTGTGTCTTTCCATTGTGCTTCAGCTGTCTTAATTCTTTGGTTTCTCATGGTTTTTCTCAGGTGCTTTGCTGACTACTGTGTCCAATGTACCTATTTTCTGAAATCAGAGTAACTATGTCTTGATGCAGAGGTTCTCTCCCCTTCTTCACTTTTAAAGAAAATAACTTTCACTTACATATTAGATGGCTTTGATTACTTTAGTATCTATTCTGTAATAAATAATTTGGCGGTGGTTCTGCTGTTGTTATTAGTATCATCACTGTCATTGTCATCATCACCATTATTGTCATCCTGGTACCTAGTGGTGGCCAGCTCTACTCCAAGTCCTTTACCTTAAAATTTTTCTGGAAGGCACCTATGTTTTGCTCTTCTGTTGCTGAAGCCTGTACATCTTTTCCATGCCCTGCTTTATGAAAGCTGGTGTGATCCCAGCCAGCCTCCATAAAGAACTTTAATATGTACAATGTTTTAAACAATCCTCATTTTCAGACCCTCTGCACACTAAATAGGATGGTTCTTGGTGGTGTCTTCTGCATTGCTTACCTATATCTGTGCTCTGAGCACTGCAGTTCTCTGCACTGTGCTCTAGTTGCTTCCAGGTAAGTCTTGCAAAGAGCACATAAAGCCTTGGTTGAGCACCTTGCTCACCTCAAGAGATTAAAATGCTGTCAATGGAAGTTACTGGTTCATTGTTCAGCATTTCCACATGGAATCAATAATAGTTCATGTTTTCAAACAAAACTGCAAACTAATGCTGCCATTGTCTCATTTATAGTGGGCTGAAAATCTGTAGTGAATTTCACTCAGCTGGAAAATGGAGTTCATGAAAAGAACGGTATGCTTGGACTATCAGTGCTGGTTGCCAGGTTGTGTTTCTCCATGAACACTTCAAATTTCCGTATACTCTGTTCCTGCAAACCATGCCATGAAGTCGCTGTATCGAATAGATAAATGGTGGTATTATCCTTTTGGTAAATTGCAATTTATCAAAAACTTTTACTGAGTGAAACTCTCTTCAATCTTAGATTTCAGTTTTCTATGGGTACACCAAAGTTAGGGCCAGTGTTTCAGTTATTCAACTAAACCATCCTTACTTCCCATGGCAGCAAATTAAACAGTGGTGCTTTCCACCAATGGAGCATGCTCTCCCTTTCGCCCAGAGAATGTGTGTTGGGGAAGGTGGCATTTACATTCAATTAAGGCAGAAATATTTTATGCTTTCAGATGGATATTTTCAACTGTGTGGAGTGTCCTGAGTTATTGAAACATATGTGAAATACTACTGTGTAGTGAGAATACAGTTCTGTTCAACCAGAGAAAAGGGTGCATGAAATTTTAGTATAGACGGTTGGCTTTATCTTTAAGGAACATTGAAATGGACATCAAAAAATACAGTAATGTAGCGGGTTTAAAAAAAAGCCAGTAAGGAGAAGCACACGAATTTGTGTGACAACCAATTTCATAGCAAAAACTTTGCAAGAAAAAATTATGTATGTCCAATACTGATAAGATGTTGTGAGTGT
Organism: Climacteris rufus; assembly: GCA_013398175.1. Taxonomy (NCBI): domain Eukaryota; kingdom Metazoa; phylum Chordata; class Aves; order Passeriformes; family Climacteridae; genus Climacteris; species Climacteris rufus. The sequence goes on along the minus strand of VZRZ01001950.1, from coordinate 135,125 downwards.
GCATTTTCAAATGTGGTTCTCTTAGTATTCCCCCCATTCACGACAGCACTCCAAGAATAGTAAGCACAGTCACCAGCCTTCTCTCTATGAAAGGGGAATATATATAGGGCATGAAACAAAACTTCAGCATACAGAACTGACACTGCAAAGTTAAGGACCTGACATTGAAAGAAATTTGTAAAATTCCCTTCAGTGGCTCATCCCAGCACTGACAAGCCCTGTCTTGCTGCGTGCCATTTCCGTTTCCAGTGGGGTATGTACTCCTGCCTTTTCTTTCAACACTGCTAAACCTAAATGCATGAGCTGGTCAGCAGTGAGTGAAAATGTATCTATCTAAAGCAGCCACTGACACTACTCATCTTAAATTCATTTGTTGGACATAGTGTATTTAAATTTTAGCAAAGGTGTTTTTTATCACAGAGCTTTGAGTTCCCTGCCTGAGATGTGGCTGTTGGCAAAGGGCAGCAGAAATATGAGTCAGGCTCATAGTCGGTGGCATGAAAGAGAGAAGAGCCGGGCCGCGGACCTGTTTCTGATGGCAGCACGTCCTGAGCAGCTGCAATGTGTTTCAGCTGAGCTGTAGCCTGCCGGTATTCAGGGCTCCTTCCAAAGGCACCAGTCTGAGAGAATTCATGGCTAAATATTAGCTCTGCACAGTTGCTGTTTTTGCCCCTGAAATAACAGCCTTCTTCTTCCACAAGTTATTTCTCAAATCTGTAAAGAATAGTCCTTAGTAACACACATTTCCATGTAGGTAGACAGAGTGATTTTGAGAAGGGTTTTTCTGAGTGTTTATTTTAGACATAAGCTTACTTATGACATTCTCATGTGACATTCTTGGAGGCTTGATATTTGTGATCTTCACATAGTAATAACATTCACTGTGGTAGGTAAAACATAGCTATAATAATTACACCTTACTGATATTTGATGACAGGATGTAGTTTCTTTTTGTTTCCAAATAAAATCATGAGGAAAGAAAAGAAGAGCAGTACTCTGGTGCCAGGGAGAGAAGGAGCACCTGGCATAACACGGGCTGGCTGTGGTGAAGAGGCCAGCCCATGGCTGCTGCTGCTTTGCTGAGAATTGATTTGTGTGCTGAATGTGCTGTCATGTCAAGAGCCTGCCCAAAAAACCTAGGAGTTCCCATTTCCGTGGCAGCAGCAGGCCCTATATCTATAAAGCATGCAGTATGCAGACAGATGTGGGGATCGGTGACAGCATCATTCTTTTTATGATCTTCATATGCGTACAAAAAGGCAGGTCAGAAAACTAATTACATTTAATGGCTTCTTGATGTTGAGGGTTTATAGGATCACAGAAGCAAAAGTGTTAAAATCCCATGGACTGAAACCATCAATTCTTTATGGTCTGTCCTTTCATACCAACCCATTCAGAGATGTTGCATACCATCAGTGTATATATTCAGAGCCACTGCTCCTTCCCCTCACACAAATTGTATTTCATTTTATTGAGATGTAGATAAATATACAGGGGGAGAGTATTCTGTTTTTTCAGACCCGCCCTTAATACTATTAAATAATTGTGTAATTAAAGGCTCCAGCAATTTGCCATCTCTTTTCACATAGAATTACTTCAGATGTCTGGCATACACACTCACCCTGTTGTTCAAAGCCATTACAGTCCATACAGTCAATAATCTGCAGATTAAAAATTCAATAAGTAGACGCATTAAAAATTGCATGGTTCCAATTCAGTCCATACTCCTGATTCAGGCTGCTTAGTGTTAGAAGGTGGTTTCTGAAAAGCAGGAGATGGTGCCACCATTTCAGGATGCTTCAGCTCCTGCCTAACCATGTTGTAGCTGCAGAAAAAGGGCTTGCTTGCGGGCTGTAGTGAATCTATAGCTACTGTATGAACAGAGAACATAATAAATGAGCATCCATGGTGATTTCTCTCCTAAAACCAAGCTCTCCAGGTAGCTTGGCTATCAGGGCGTGCCTGAAACAGGTTTCCCAGTCTCCCTCCTTCTCAGTCGTGAAGGGGTGTGGCTGAAAGTCTTGCATTCTGAGAATCATTCAATGCAAATTATTGATGGAGTCTGATGTTAAGTCTTCACAGACGTCTTTATTTGTTTGCTTGTTTGAATTCAGACTGTTATTATGGGTTTGGGGGGAAGAAGTAGGAAGATTGCAAACCGTCCTCCTTAATGTTCTTGCTTCCAGTTGTTTTGCTGGTGTTTCAAGACTTGGTTTCTAGTAGGGGATTATTGAAAGCCCAAACCAAGAGCCTTGCAAATACTGCTTTTCGTAGGTAGTCCCCACTAGTGTGAGGTCACTGTAATCCAAAATTTTTGTTTTCAAAAGATTTCTGATCTTATTCCTGGTGGGAAAAAAACTTGCTACCTTTGCAGTGGTCAAATTGTTAACGCTAAGCACAGTGAAGGCAGTTTTCCTTTCAAACAAAATACATGACTAGGAACTAGCTAATACATCTCAGCTACACTCTGGGGGCTCTGTATTGTGTGCAGTCTTTGGGAGAAGTTCTGTTGCTGTTGCTTGGCTCCTTTTAAAGGACATTTAAAGCTGGCAAAAATATCGCTCCTCAAAAATCAGAAGACCCTGTTTGTGAAGGGCCTTCTGTCTTTACTAAGATTCCTGTACTACCCATCAGAAATGTCATTTTCCACAACTTTATCCATCCCCACCTTTTTCTGCTTTTCTCCTATGTGAAAGAAGCTTCTTTACTGCAGCAATTGTGTCTCCTTTGAATCCCTGTCAGCCTTTGCCTTTTATGCAAGAGATGCCATCAGTCTGCATAGCATGCTTAGGAAGATGTAAAGCCCCAGATGGCTGTGCCCAGCACAGACTTGACTTGACAGCAAAGGTAAAAAAAAAACCAAAAAAACACCGCCAAAGCTACCAGATGACATTAGTTTTAATCATGAATGATCAATGCAAAAATATTTTAGACCTCTACCCACACATGATATTAAGGGCAGTTTTATCTCTAATTCTGATTCATTAGTGCAGTGTTACACAAATGCTTTATATGTCTCTTTTATCTGTGGGGAAGCACAGGGTGATTTTTTTTTCTCTCTCTGTTGTGGCAAAAGGCAGACAGACGATGAAACAGGAATTTCCTTCTGGTGCTGGGATGTAAGGGTCAAGGCAGTCACAAGGCTGGTGACAGAGGAGACTGTGGACCTTCAACTCAGAGGGGCAGGGACCCCCTAGGTGAAGGAGCGGAGTCCTGTGTGCTTCACCTGTGTGCTATGTTTCTGTCCCAGCTGTACAGCATGATGAGCAGGTGTGGGGATGCCTGAAAAATAAATTACATCAGTGTACTGTGCATAATACACTCAAAAGTAGGAGCAAAATTTTTAATCAGTATTGGGGAAGGAATAGGGATGATGAATTTTAGTTCTAGTAGGTTTGCACCTGAGCAAACCTGATCTTTTGGAGGCTAAGAGGAGTTGGATCTGATAAGGACATACATGTGCATGCTGGTGGTCCTGGGTTCCTCTCCCAAGTGCATTTAGCCAAGCAGAACTTAGCCTGTTTATCCTGATAATTAGAATCTAGTTTTCTATTTAATATTTACTAATAACATTATGCACTTATAGGGCCTTCCAACCAAGCACTTGACAAACCTTAATGGAATAAGCCTCATAGCACTCTGAGGAGGGAAGTGAATACCATTATCATCATGCTGAAAGAGTAAGATGATGTAATTGTACCTCCCTGAGTTTATTTATTTCTTGTTTCCCATTATCTCTCTGATAAAAACCACTAAGTAGCAAAAAAATCTATTGTTTTAGAAATCCTTCTGGTAGTTTAACGATAATCTAAAACTAGTAACCAATTTAGACAGAAGCATAATTAGTGTAAATGTTTCCAGTAACTCCCTGTCATGAATGCCATTGCATTTGGATATTCATTTGTAGAACATGCAGATGAACAGCGAAGAGGTTTTCTCTATAAAACGTGTGTGAGCAGTGTCTTTGCATAGAAAGAAACTGAACTGGGACTTTCTGATTTGACATGAGCCCAGCTGTTGTTGAGAAGTGGCAGAGCCATATCAAGCATAGGTTGAGTGGGGCACCAAGAGCACACAGGACAGTGCTGTTGGGCCAGGTGGGAGGTGCTGCAGGAGATGGAGCAGCCCAGGCAGATCAGGCATTGTGTGGAAGATGCCAAGGGCACCAGTATGGCATGCTGTGATTCTGGGAGAATAAGGAGAGAGTGATGAAAACATTGTGTGAGATGCCAGTGGGGAGGTCTCTATGAGGCACTGTTCATATAGTCAGCTTTAGGAGTATTTGAGAGAATTGCTGAAAAAATGAAGGAAGTGACTTGTATGGGTGATGTATACTGTTTGTGTGAGTTGGGGCAGACAAAAACTGCAGGCTTTTCTCCGTTATCAATACATGCTGGGCTTTGCAGGTTGGATGGACTTACCATACCTACAAGTCTGTAATCTGCCTGTACAGTTGCTGGAATTAACACTGTGCTTTACGCAATTACAAAAAAGTACATGTTGTTTTATATCAAGCTGGGACAGTACTTTATTAGTCCTAATTTGAAGATAATGCACTAACGGCAGTATTTGTCAGATGGGTTTTTGCAGTGTGAAAGCTGTCGAAACTGTGGGAAAACAATCCAGGGCAATGATTTGGGCTTGTTTTCACATTCCAGCCCAGAGTGCCTTCTGATACAGCACAACAGCTGAAATGCAGAAGGGAAACACATTTTACTTCTTCTGGCTCTGAACTGCAGCAGCAATTTGGCGAGTGGGCCTGACATTCCAATCCTGCTGCATTTTAAATGACCAGGTGTCCCCTCACTTGCCTGCCTAGTTCATTGTCAAAAAGAGGAGCTTCTCACTCACTGTGGACTTCATACTGTGGTACCACATGGTGTGTGATACCTCGCCTTCAATCACCATGATGGCATTTACATTTCTTATCTGATCAGATAGAGAAGGAAGACTTCTTCATATTGCATATTTTCTTCCTGTCAGTCTGCCCAATACATAACTGCCAATGTTTGGCCACAAGCTACAGCAGTTTGGGGTTTTGGACAGATCCCTGCAACAAACTGATTAGGTATCTTCTCATTAGAACTCATGTGCATCAAGATAAAAATACCTATAGGTTTGCATTTTAACAGAAATATCCTCAATCTTTAAAAATATATTTTAAAATACCCACATATGAATGAAATTCTTGCAGTAAAAGATTCCATAACATAGAAAAATGTATTTTCTTCCTTTATTTCTTTTTTATAACGGACTCTGTCTGCTTCAGATGGGAAAGCCTGGCTAGCACGCTGGACTATCTGTTAATTAAAGGGATTTTCTGTAGACTGCTGCATTCAAGATTTAACTCTAAACTAGAAACACACACACACACACACATATATATATATTCATATAATAGAAATATATCAGTACTTTTAAAAATACCATTATAGCATTGAAACTAAATCACCATGATCTATGCTTCATTTTTAATAGTGTATCTGAAATAGTTGTTGAGATCTCTTTAATTTTGGTAGGCATTGGTTCAGACACTAAGCAAGGCAACCTCAAGGATTTCTGCTTTTTGGTTTTTTGCAGCCCTTTTTATATTATTATATTAATGCTACTAATACTAATTGTAAAATAATTACAAGAACGTGAGTAGTAACAATTGTTAATCTAGGATATCCTTTAAAATAGCTCCCCTGCACATTTAAAAATTTAAAAAATAATTTAGTTTGAGATTTTTATGCCACCATAATTTTTTATTCATTTTAAACACAATTCGAGTTGTATAAATCAGTTTTGTTTAGTATTCACTGGAGATAAGAAAATGTATTTCCAAGGGTTGTAAGGTGCAGAAAAATTAGCAGTTCTTAATAGAAACATAAATGTTATCTAGTGTTTTTAATACAATTAGAAAGTATCAGCAAAAAATCCTAGCCTTGAATTTGTTACCCATTCCAGATAATTCATTACAAGCACTGCCTAATAAATTTAGCAGTTTGAAATTGATTTATGCTGAACCTTTGTAGTATTAACATTCTTGATTTATAATTACGAGCAAAAGGAGCATAACCTTTTCCTAATATATGGAAAAGAATGTGATGTTTCAGAAAAAAAAAATCACTGATTTTACTTTTCTCTCTGCTGTTAGCTTTGCTCTCAGTTCTTCAGCTAATGCTGATGCACAGTGACACATAGTGAAAGTACCAAGACTGCAGCAAAACTATATGATTCTGTCTCGTTGTTGGGAATACAACACATGGTCTTTTGGCACACTCCATAAATACTGGAGGAGCTTACAGATCCTTGCAGGTTTTTAGGATCTTCAGTACTACAAAATAACAAATCCCTTCATACACTCTGCTATAAAATGTTGACACAGACAAATAAGGCCCGATTGTAAACCACCCTGAGTAGCAATGACTACATGTCTTTGTTTTTAGAACCATTTTTAACATGATAATTCTCATCAGCAAAAATGAAATCTATTAAGATAAAAGGGCTTTATATTTCATTCTACCTGCGAAAGCTACCATGGACTTGCTGTTGTTCTCTTTATGCTGAAGAAACATCAAAGATTTTTTTTTCCTTTGGATTGTTGATATCTGTTTACACATTAAATTCCCATTAATATAGTTACAGGGATTGACACTTGAATCCCCAAACAACCTACACGCAGTTGTGCTGTCTATGTAAAGAGCAGCTCCTTTTCCCAGCTCCATCCCACCTTTGGTCTGCCAAGGTCTACACAAGTGGAGCTGCTGTGGAGAATCAGGAATCAAAAGCTGGTCTTGAAGTAGTATAGAGTTGCTATTCTGTCTTAAGCAAAAGGAAAAAACAAAGCTTTTTTTTTTTTATTTTTTAAATTCTCCTAAATCCTGAAAATCAGAGCATGGGTAAGGTTTTCCTTTTCACAGCAGATGGGCTTTTTTTTTTTTTTTGTCTTTCTTGGCAAAGTACCACCTCCCTGTCACAAAATTATTGAAAAGCATCCAGTACCAAACAGTGAAGTGAGGAGCTTCATGAGAAGAATGGGTTTTGTTTGGATAACATGTGAGTTGAAAAGAGAGATTTCTGATCAGTAACTCTATTTCTACAAAAGGATGAGTTTCTATGAATACATTTTTAATAGGCTTTAAAAAAATCCACCCTGGAGGCACCCATCACCACAACGGGAAGCAGCTGCAGCTTCCAGCTGATGTTAAAAGACATCTTTACCTTCTCTCACCTTGATGCTGTACGAGGTCCTGAAAATAGCTACAGGTGCCTCATCCTCTCCCACATTCCCTCTGCATTTTGGGAGCCCCTGCAGGGACAGACTGCCACGCATAAGGGCTGAAAGCCAGAAGAGTATTTAATTTAAGTATGTGAATAATCCTATTGAAGTAATTTAAAGTAATTGTATGCTCAAAGTTAAGTGTGTGCTTAAAAGCTTTGCTAGGCTGGGGCATGGCCTGCCCCCCTCCCTCAAACAGCATACAAAATCTGCTGTCAAGAGATCTACCGCATCCAGAAGGATTGCTTCCCCTGCCTTCTGAACTTGAATCTCATCAGCTAATTTATACTGTAGCTACTGGTATTTCATGCCACGTGAAACACCCCAAAATACTGAAGAGAAGGTTCTCAAGAGGTTTAAAAATATAAAATGTGAAAGTGTAGTAAGTGAAAATTTCAAATATGACACAAGTGATAAAAAAGTAATTAAAGAAATTATTAATGCCAAGATCAAATATGTTTTGTGTTATGCAAACATATGCCTGGGATTTGCCTATTACCAAAACTGCAATACACAGAAACAGTGAAAAATCCCTGTGCATTACAAAGCTGCTAGAGTACCAAATTTAAACATGCTTTATTTTTCCACCCACATTCTGTATAGTCAGTTTGTTCTAAAGGCCATCCCTCTTCTGTTCTAATGTCCCGTGTTCCTTGGTTTTGTCTTTGATTGTGATTGTTTGAGAAAGTAAATGTCCTGGATATAGTTTGACAGAAGATATTATCACACAGATAATATACATTACATTTAGAAGCTGTTAAAATTGATTTGGATTTCCCTTGCTCTGCTGCAGTGTTGATGATGTTTCAGAAAATGTAATATAAAGGGGCTTTATATCTTTTTATAATTGTAGCTGTTTAAGACCACTATCAAAACCTGTTTTTGAATGAATGTACAGGTGTCAGGAGCATACATGATACTAACTCTCTCTTCACTGTACTGTAAGAGAAATAGGCTGTGTTATACCATAGTTTGTGAACTATACTTTATATTTTTGAAATGCTATTATTTGCCCAGTTAATTCAGTTTTAACTGTCCATTCAATTTCAAAATATAAGTAAGTTCTGTTTAACCAGTTTCTTTACTGTGTGGATGTTGTGGTATATGTCAAGTATATTTATGGTTTAAAGAATGATGGTTCAGCAAACTTACTGCATAATAATCCTTACTTCATTGTTATACTGTAAGTGGTTAAAGCCAAGTATACATGAATATATAATGTATTCCTCCAGTTTTGTAGCATAGCAATACATTATACTGTTGAGCTACTAAGACATTTATTCCAAAGGAAATGCAGAGAGTGATTTAGAAATGCCAATAACAATGATGCAATTACAGTTGCAAAACATCTTAGTTGACCAAACAAATCTTTTCTAAATGCACCTAGAATATTTCTTTAGCACATTTAATTAAGTATATATTCAGCATATTTAGTTTAGGACCCAATTAAGCACCAGAAGCGTAGTGGTATAAAATACAGTGCTTGCCTTCCAGGCACTCCGGTTTAAATTCAGCAACAGTTGCATTTGAAGCTGTAATGCTGCTGCAAAGATGGGAAAGACAATACATCCGCAAGAGGCCATATTGCAAAGTGGCACTGGTATCTACAGTAATTATAGCAATCATTCAGATGTTCTAGCAGTTGATACAGCTGAACTTTAGACAGGTTTCAGCTCTAAATTTATTAATACAATATTTTTTCTTTATGAATTTCTCAAGTCAGTCTTTCCTTGTATGTGTGCAATTAGTTGTGTTAGATTCTCTTCAACTTTTTAGGAATGTATCCTAGTGCAGTATTTACAACCATCTTTGCATCTCTTGTTTGTATATCAATGTGTCAAGATGTCTCAGAGGCAAAAAGCAGAACACATGCAGCAAAAGTGACAGTGACACGAAGTTACATCGCTCCAAACAGTAAATCATGATGCTGAAGAAGCGGAAGACTTTGACAATAAGGTCTAAACAGAAGGACATTTTGACCTACAACATAACACCAGATGAATGACTTGCTGATACTAACTGGCCCTATTTCCAGTGGCTGATAAAAAGCTGCTGTTGATTTTGTCCAGCTCCTATCCTATACAGTTGGGTGCCAGGCAGGACAAGGCAGGAAGCTGTGCTTGGCATGTGTGCCAGAAGTGATTCTCACTTGGGTGGACAAGGGGCACCATCCAGCTTCCCATCAAGCGGGGGTCCCATGCTCACAGGCATTGCCATCTACTGGGCAACGTTCATATGTTCCTGTTGGTGCTTTCCAAGGCACTTGCACACATGCCAAGAAAATCACTTGTCTCCTCCTATAAAGAAAAGTATCACTGCTTGTACCTGGCTGTGTGTTCCTGTCTGGCTGCCCTCGCTCACCGTCCAGTAGAGCGGCTCCTCAAGCACAGGGATATTCACAGCTTCATCTTCCCCTTGCACTGTTCTGGCTAGTCAAGCTATCACTTTTCTTGTGCTGTCCTTGGTGTGGTGTAAAGCTTTATATCAGGGTTGGAAGAGCAAGGTGCCTTTGTGGCAAGTGGTGCCTATGGAAGTCCCTTCTAGAACTGATGGGAGGGCTGTGCTTGAGTTCAGGAGCGGGTGCCAACACTGGGCATGGTGTAACTAATGGCAGTGGCTCCACCATAGAAACAGAACTGATGATATCTTATATGACTACCATAATTTATGTGCGTTTTCAGGATGGGCATATGGTACATCTTTCTGAGATGTTTTTACACTGATGACTGATGGTGTCTGTTACAGCAGCGTGTCCTTAAACTCCGATGTATGCTTGAGGTTTAGGTTAGGCAAACAGTGGAGAAATGCTAAAGGGAAAAACCTCTGAATGTCTCGCAAGGGGTTTCTTGCCCTTGAAAAATTGATAGGCTGTCATTTAACCTTGTGGCACCTCTTCAAGCTGTCAGTCAGACACTGAACATTTGAGACTTGTGAAGTTATGATATGGAGTAACAAAATGGTATCTACTCATTCAAAATAGTGAGTATTGGATTAATCTCTTGAAGTATGTTGATAACAGATGGAATAAAACATCATATGGCACAACTCATATAGGGTAATGTTAACCACAATGTTCTGCTCAGTGTCCCTTTTCTTGTTTAATGCCACTGCTAATTAACTGGCACGAGTGTTTGCAGCCGTATGTGGGATGTTGCTGATATCCTGCTGACTTTTGGCATACCTTGACACAGTGGCTACCTGTGTAGTACTGCCTGGTTTGGTTTACTTTAGTTTTATGCTTGGGGCCCTTAGTAATAGGCTCTTAAATTTACCCATTTCTCATATGCTTGCACGTGGGGGAGGTTCAGTTGCCTCCTCAGGAAGGTGGTGAACTGCTCTGCATTTTGGTCTCTGTGTTTGCTTCTCTGGCAGCAGCAGAACCAGTCAGATCAAGCTGAAAAAGATGCAGCTGCTAACATAAAGATGCTGGTCTTCTCCCCAGTTTTGCCTTTACATTCTTCACTTCATGGAAAATATATCAGGGCTTGAAATGGGAACTGTGGCCCAGGGCCTTACTTCGTTATAAACAGGAGGATGGTATTTCATGGGAGCACAGCTGGGGATTAAGTTCAGTAGGTTGCATAGTAAACTTTTTTCTCCAAAATTTAATTTAGGTTCAGGGTAAAATGATTTTTTTTTTTCCTGCTAAGCAAAGGAAAAGCTTCGCACCTTTGTTTGTCTAAATACTTGCATTTTAATATATTTATGTCTTTATTTTGAGTCAGTAAATGCCAAATACATTTATGAGTCTACGTATTCAAGAATAAGAGGAACATCCCATAGATCTGGTCCCATATCTCTTCTGCTTATGCTATTTCCATGGCTTATTTAGTGATATGACCCCATCAAAAACACTTTGTACAATTCAGGTCGTCTCTGTGCACAAATGATAAATTCAGTTTAGAATGGGTACCAAGAAGATCAGAGGAATGGACAGCCTGTCTTGTGAGAGGAGACTTAAAGAGCTTGGCTTGGATAGCCTAGCAAAACAAAGGCAGAGAGGGGATCTGATTGCTTACCATAAATACTTCAGAAGGATAAACACTGGGGAGGAAAAGGACTGTTCAAGCTACAAAACAATCTTGCCACAAGAATAAAAGGGTATAAACTAGCCGCGAGTAAAGGCAGGCTGAAAATTGGATAAAGAAGTTCAGACCATGAACACTGAAGTTCTGGAAGAGCCTGCTGCTGAGAGTAGCAGGGGACTTTCTTTATGGGAGCTGGTGGTCACTTTCCAAGAGGAAGTGCACCACATTGTAGGCAGTGACACCAGGGGCCTGGATTTGATGACTGAGATGATCATTTTCATTCCTGAATCCCTGCAGCCCTATTTAGTGCAAGGTTTGTCTTGTACAGATATGCTGGCAGGGCTTCTCTCCCCCTCTTCCGTCTATGAGGGGTAGATACCAGGCTATGACTTGCTTTTCTCACTGAGTATCATGCTGCTGAGATTAGAATCAGGACTTAAAAGAAGATACAAGAATATGTAATGCTGTGATCTTTCAGTGGATATTTTATTTTCATCTGTTGCTTTTCTCATACACGTGTGATGCAGGGAGATTTTACTCCTTTGTATGCCAGTGCTATTTTTCTGTCAGCTTTTTGGCATGCAAAATTAGGAAAGAAATTGTCCTGGTGTTAACTATAGACTTAGGGACTGGGAAATACTCCTGGTCTCTACACGTAGCAGTACAAGGCTATTCTTCAACCTGAAGGAGCTATAGAAGGCAGCACATTATGTTGGCAATTGTTGCAGTGAATGCTGCATCGTCTGGCAAGAGGCTCAGCTTGATGTGGACAAAAAGTGAATTTCTCCTTTGTGCCTACATCCTTAGCTCCCTTGTGATGAAAATAGAACCTGCTTTAATCTTCCTGAGGCTGACGGAAAGATATCTTGCAGACTGCAAGTCAGCAGTTGCCCACACAATTGTTTGGCAAAATCTATTTTTAAAAGTCCATAAATTCCCCAACTTGACAAACCGGGATCTAACAAAAAACCATCGTCACTAATGTACTATCCTTTTAAAGAAAGACAATATTCTCTCCTCTCCTCCTTTTCTCTTGTGGAAAACCTGCCTATTTTAAAATGTGAGTGCCAAGTGGCTGTGAGGAGTGCGTCAGGCCAGATGCTGTCTCTCCACTCTGGCTTCGGTGGTGGTTTGTGGCCCCCACTGATGGCTGCGGGCTGGAGGGTGCGAGAGCAGGTGGCAGGGGACGAGGTCCCCACAGCGACACCTCGGCAGGTCGCATGCGAGCAGCCTGCTTGGGCGTGCGTCAGCAGCGCTGGAAATACAAACTAGGAAATCAGGTTAAGCCTCTTCACGGTTGTCGTTCCCCTGCGCATACCCTTCTTTCCTGCTCACTGGAGTGCGCTACGTGGGAAGCTTTTGCTGACTGTGGAGTCCACCTCACAATTTTTTTCACTTATTAAAGTTGCAGACTCAGAATGAGTTAAAATTGCCTGTCCTTACCGCTGTTCAAAAACCTGGAAGATGTAAAAACATACTGTGCACATGAATTACCTACACTAAACACCCTTTGAAAATATAACGTCAGGCTTTGATCTACAGGCTTGTATTATTTTTCCTACATTTTAAATCATTCACAAGTGGTTTTCAGGCTGACCTGATGGTCTTTTATGCAGAAAATTGTACAGACCACCTGAAGTGAATCTGTAGTGCAGAAGTTTATTTAACTCTCCAGGTTTACACATAAGAATTTCATATATGAAAGTTATTTGTGCATGAATGAGCTTGCACTTCAAACTAAAACTGTTTATGTAAATAGCCAAATCTTACTGTACATCTTTAGTGCAGAAGTCTCCTTTTTGAATTAACAATTCCCCCCCCCGCAAAAATAAAAAAAACCAAACCTAAAACCAACAACCCGTAATGAGAAGTGATTATGATAGAATTATGGTTTTCAACGTGTATTATTATATGTGCCTACATTTAGATTCCCAAAGGGACCAATTTACTAATATTAAGTATTCTTGCAATAAATGGGATGTGGTAAAGAGAGAGCTGCATATATTTTATTTTAACTTAAGAGTTGAATTTCAAATGAATAATAGTAGCACTAGAGTTCCAAATGAGTGGGACTTTTTCCTAAACCTCTTATTAATTAGGAATTATCATAAGGCAAAATATCTGCATTAATTTGCCAAAGGGAGAATAAAGATTGGTGTATTGCAGTACTCAGAAACTTGTTCCAGTGGTGCTGCAATGCACAAAACTTGTAATAAATTGGAGAAAATGATGAATTTGACAACAGGCAATTAATGCTAATCTTTCCCTTTGCAGGGGTACATTTTATGCTGGTGTTGTAAGAGCAGAATTATTAGCTCTTCTACTTTGCTTTCAGCCATACTGCATGCAGCATTCTGCAGTATGTTGTAGTAGTCTATAAAATGACTCTTCAATACAATGCTTGTGGCACACAAACACCAAACAGATGGATTTGGGGATGATCCTGTAGATAGCAGACTGAATAAGACTGCTTGCTTACGTTTACTGTCCCCTTTGTAAACTTCTTGTCTTCAGCAATGAGAAGATGCTTTCAGAATAGGTTGCGTTGTATTCTTGAGCAGCTCATTGTTGTGAACCTGAAATTTGGATGGATGTGATTCATTTTCTGAGGAAAAGAGCTAAACGCTTACTGAAGCAAATGGCAGTTTTTTATAAAGCTAATTATTCAAATTTTAGTTCATATATAATCAAAATCATGTTAAACTATTGCAGGGAAAAAAAACCCCAACCTATAATTTCTTGTGGTTATAATGGTGTCTGGTTAGCAAACTCTTGTTCTTCTGAATAGCCCATGCATGAAATAGAGCATGGGACACATTCAGAGTTATTTGTGAAATTATCTCAATGCAGAGCTGACACATATCACAAAAAGAAATAGCTTAATGTATTTATGTGCATTGTGAGTGAGGATTTAATTTTTTTAAGTCCCTATTGTTGCTATTTTTAATTTCTGAGGTGTTTCATACTGGAATAGACCCAGGCACAATGGGGAACTACAGTAATATTCAGGCTTGGGATATTTGCAGCTCTTGTTTGACTTCTGTTGCCATTTTAGTTGGTAGGAGAAAAGATATGCACACATATGTATCAGATTCCTTCCTTCCTTCCTTCCTTCCTTCCTTCCTTCCTTCCTTCCCTCCTTC
>VZRZ01001950.1:2340-120625 GCA_013398175.1 Climacteris rufus | reverse complement strand
CTCTTTCCTCTCCATACCAATCTCCTCCCTCCCTCTCTCCCTCCGTCTCCGTACCAATCTCCCCACCCAGTACAAAGTCTTTAGTAAACACGTTCTGTTCTTCTCTTTGTGTGTATGTAGATACAAGGTGTAAAGATACAAAACTCCATGTGAAATCACACATCAGTGCTGAGTGACAAAGCCCAGTGCTTCCTGACCTGAGACATGGGATTACCAGAAGACAAAAGCCACATTGTTTGGAGCAGAGGTTAAGAAGCTGGTTTAGCAGTATTGTCATTCTCGATATTGAAATTAATATCAAAACTAATTATAGTGCTTACTTCTACTATTCCTTTTCTTGTGAATAACTGCATCTCTTGTGTTTTTAGATGTGTATACATTTATAATGCATTTCCTCTTCTCCTGTCCTATCAAACACCTCCACCAAAAGTCGTCCTGCTAGAAGTGTCAATATGCCAAAGGCCAATATTTGTGTATTACTTTCATGTGTTTTCAGTAGCAAAAGCAATAGCTGTCTACATTTGTTTGTTTACCTTTATAGCCCACTGTAAAGAATTTTTTTGTGTTATCCTGTATGTCTGACATGAAATGATTCAAGTATTGCATTACTTCCATTGCCCAGTGGTCACTGGACCATCCAGTTGCCTGCTCTAGCTCAAATAGCTGAGCTGAACCCAGGGGATCTTGGCATGAACAGTGGGAAGAGAAAATTGCCTGTAGCAGGCTGGAGAGAAGGAAAAAAGTCTAGATGAGATTTTAGATGATGTTGCTTGGTTTCTGGAGTGCTTACAGGTTTATTTTATATATAAGAAAATATAAAAGTTCTCATGTGCCTACATGTGCACCCAAATGCCCCATGGCACATGCAGGTAATTTCTTCTGTGTTCAAGACACCAGGGTATATCCACAGTTCTCAACCATCATTCTGTTGGATTCTGATGTACCAAGTCCAGTGGCAAGCTCCATACAGGACTGTGCCAGATTCTGCTGGAAAAATAGGGAGCCCCAAGTGGACCTTCTGTAAGCCCAAGTAGTCCCTCAGACCAAAAACCTCTCAGAGGAATATTCTAGATGTGAGCTTTTCAGTGAGGGAATAGGAGGGTTTTTAAAGGTGTAAGAGCCAGACACAGTCCATTAAGTCTCCCTAGATGAGTAGCTCTCCTCACAGTACACTGAAGAGGCTGAGGGAGGAGAGTGGAGATTTCTGTAGCAAATCAGAGAGTTTCTCTGCCAGCAGCTAAATCCCATATGGGAGCATCAGCTGCACTTCCAGACAGGAGTGGAGTCCTGTGGCTGTTGGAGAGATAGTGTTAGTTCCAGCCTTAAGATTGCTGCAACTCCCCACAGGGCTTTCCAACCAAGAATAAATCTGTTACTCCCTGACACAAACTGCTGAAGCTGGGTCTTCCCCATCTGCACAGTGCCCCTTTTTCCCCTGAACACAAATAAGGCATCTCTTGCCTTCCAGAGCTCCTATGGTTCAAGCAGGAACTAGTATTTTCCACTGTGTTAGGTTCTGTGAGCTTTGCATATTCTTTTTACTGTATTTTGCTCTGCAGAACCACTCAGGAAATGGGGGACATTTTTACCACCTGGACATTGCCTATGTATGGGAGGGTCCAGGGCTGCTTGTTGAATTTTCACCTGCAATGTTACTTCGCATTTGTTAGCAGTCTGTTTGTGCTGCATTTTAAAGTCACTGCAGTGCTCGTTGTGAAGGTGCCCCATAGACGTTGATACTGCAATTTTTAAGGAGCAAAGATCATTACATTTTTAAATGTTCATTTAGGATTCTGATTTAAAGCCAGAAGAAAAACCTAAAAGAATCGGAGTTAAAGCAGGAATACTTCCATGCTAGAATAGCTGCAAATAGTAAATTGTACACTTAGTTACATTTGATTGAGAGAGTTTATTGCTCATGTGAGCAAAATGTCTAGCCTCAGGCACTGTGCAGGTAGTTACTGCGCAAGCATACCACCTGCAGTCATGCCAGAATACCCAAACCCCCTGATACCATAGTGTTCGCTGTCCTGAATAGGAATTGGAGGTCATGCCAGATTGCATTGCAGTGCAGTGAAGTGGACTAGAAAGAGGCCACCCACCTCATTTGCACTTGTGCCTTACAGTAATAGGTGCTTCAGTGTCAGTGGGTGGTGATAAAAGGCTAATTTATTCACCCCCAGTGCTGGGCGCACCCCCTTTCTGCATGTGCAGGGGAGATCATAAAATGTGAGAGACTGCCCACTGTACTGAGGTCTTTATGTTATTTTTATATATTTTTTTTAAATTATTATTTAATCTCATATGCTCCAGTTGAGCTACATTAATGGATTAGAATACGGCGTGATCTTAGGAGAATTCTACTACAATAGATAGATAGTGGGATGGACGGACAGACAGATGCAAGTTTAAAGCACAAGAGGATTTGCATATTTAGTTCTGCTTTACAGCCTCCTTTAGAGAGTGGGATTAATGATCTGCTAAATTATCACAGTTGAGTCTTCAGCGTTAGTGTGAATGCATATCCTGCTAGAGCTAGTTTTACAACTTTTCTAGAGACATTTATAAATCTTACTGGGGGCGAAGCAGGGAGGGGAATGGGGGATATCTGGTTGTTGACAAAGCAGCTGGTGACTCAAGGAGAAAAGAGAAAAATCAGAAAATCGTCCCTTTTCTGGCATGTCTAAGAGCCTTTCCATCACCCACTGCATGCATTTAGAGTGAGAGTAGGAAGAGTGTTCTCCAAGGACTGTTTGCTTTTTGAGTACTCGAGATGCTATGTTAAGCACTTAACTGCAAGTTGGCTTAGAGAAATGCCTTCCAAAAACATTTATTTGAAAAGGGAAAAAAAGCTCATAAAGGCAAGTGAACTTAAGATGCCTAGCATACCTTTTGGTCCCTGATTTTAAAGATTTTAAAACATGTGGCTGAGTAAGGTGTGCTGCAGAGGATTTGGGGCAAGTGCAACTTAGACAGCACCAGCATCATAAACTTCCTTTTGATCTAGCCGTTAAAGGAAAGAACATTACTTGGCACATTTCTTGGTTACACATATTGCATTCTTTGGTCCCATTAAATAATAATGAATAATAAATGGCATAGTTTGGAACAAAATTCTGCACAGCTCAGTTAAGAGACGTGGGCTCACATACCTTTCGCCTCTCATGGAGGGAGATGTGAGTGCATCCTAGCGCCCTGCCTAGGGTTACAGGTCTTAAAAAAGCAGAGAGCTGTTTCCAGCTGTTTCACTGTTGTGTAACAGCAGTTTTGACATGAGTTAGTAGAAGAGAAAAGACCCAAGTTTCAGTTAAGTAGCAGAAAAAGAGTGCTGGCTTCTGAGATGACACCAGCAAGACTCCCCACAGTATCCAGACTATCCTAGAGGTGGTTGTTCACAAGAACAATGCAGGAATTGAGGCCACCTAATCTTAGGAAACAAATTTATGGCCCTAGATTTGTTCAACTTAATTTAAGGACTTAAGAGCATAGTTGATTTTGGTTCCCTGTGCAGTGAAGAGAACGAGACAGATATGTCCATAAAGTGATTCAAATTTTAACTGAGCCAAGAGGTGCCAGTTTATGTCCACTGACTGTAGGCAACCCAGCCTCTGTATGTAAGCCTTAATGTGAGTGGCCCTTTTCTCTCTTCCTTAAATCCAATACCCAGGAGAACAGGTATTTACGTAATACTCAAGAGACCTGCAAGTGCTAAGAAAGGAATGTCTTTCTGTTGTGCAGTTTTTCTCTCTTTGCTGAAGGTGTCTTGCTTAATGAGTGAGAGACTGATCATCATTCTTGGCAAGCCAGGGCCTAATCCAGTCACCCCTTGTCTTCAGGACAAGGTCTGCGTGAGCAGCCTCTGCAGCCGGCCTGAGCTGACTGTTGGCAGATGAGTACCAAACACTTGCCTTTTTCTCCCTTGTGTTTGTAATGCCCTAGCTTCACCAAGCTCCTTTTTGGCTTAGAGAGGTCTCATATGGGAGTGTGTTAGGTGCCCATTGACAGTTTGATGTTACAGAGATGAACACTTGCTGGATGCTTAGCAGTAAGAATCAAAATCCAGGTCTCCTCAGAGGGCAAAACTTGCTTGTTTAGGGGGTATAGGTGGAGCAGTTCCAGGGAAGAGATAATTGAAGAAAATAAAGGAAAATACATTTTGGCCCTGCTTTTCCATTTTCTTTTAATCTCTTTCTAATGTTATGCTTCCCTATATTTTTTTCTTTCCCCACTTTGTTTCACTCATTTTACTTTCTTTCCCTTGACTTCCTTTCCTTCACACAGCAGTTCCTTTCTACATTTCCTTTTCCTCACCTTGGTCTTTCCCCAAGCCGATGCTCTGCATTAGCCTGCTCAGCTCTTCTTCTTTCTTGGCGGTGCAGCTGTCCCCCTTGCCTTCTCTGGGGAGCTGCTCCAAACTGTGTGGCCAGGCTGGCAGCTGCTTTAGCTGCTGGAGCTTTGCAGTGTTACTGAAATGCACCCTAGCAGAGCCTGAGAGTGGAGCCATAGGACACGAGCGGTCTTGTGCCACTGGAGCTCTGTCAGGATACCATGATGCTTGTCAAGAAGGATGTCTTCACTGTCTTGTAACTCTGCAATGGATTTCCCTTCATCTCTTCTATAAACAGGGTATTTGTACCATTTCCCTGGTTTCCTTAGCACCAGTTTATAGCCTGCTGCTGGATTGGGCTTGCTGTTATTAATTGTTTGTATTTATTTAGCCTCCTGGAACACCAAGGCATGATTGTGCAGGAAACTTTACACCCACAAACAAAAAAGGCAGCTCTCTTGCCTAAAAAAGAAAACAGCAGGCAGCTATTTGGGGAGATCACATTAACTCCCCCTAGGCTGACATGGCAGCTAAGTGATGAGTAGGAGCTGGTTCATAAGGTACAGAGGAAGTTGTTCCCTGTCTCTGGGGCTGGCCATGGGGCATGTTCTGAGTGCTGGAGCTTCTGCATTTTCTTTTTTTTTTGGTCTTTCAAGGCTTGCAACAGCCAGTTCTGTCCATGTGTTTTTAAGGTCAATTTCTCACACCAATTTCTCTGTTTCTAATATTTCACTTTTTTTGACCACGACAATTTGTCCACTTTTGCCCTCTCTGCTGCAGATCCTCACAACCTACTGCTCTTCCTTGTGGCACCTTCTGCAGATTATGTTTGCTCTTTTTTAAATTATTTTTTTTTTTAATATTTATTCTTATTGTATTTTGTTTTCTTTTTTCTTTTTTTTTTTTCACCCTTCCCTGTTTGTCTCCCCTGCTCTTGCTCCCCTCCTGCTCCCCAGCTAGGGTCCCTCCTGCTGCTCTGTCTCTCTGCTCCTCTGCTTGGCTGCCTGCAACAAAGGAGGCAGGGGAGAGACAGGAAGTACTGGTAAAAAAAGGAAAAGTCACCCTGAATGCCCTGTGCCAGAAGTGCTTCCCTTACTCTGCAGCCAGCTTAGAAAAAATGAAGGGGGATGTCCAGAGGGTGTCCCAGCAGGGGAATGTCCCCACTGCAGAGCACAACAGGGGGTCCTAGGGGGGCAGGCAATTTCCCACTGCCCGTGCTGGGAAGGGGCTCTGACACCAGCACACCTTGTGCTGGTGTAAAACTATCTAAGCCAAAGTTCAGGTGAAGGGCAGCCATGTAGCCAGAAAGTCATGTGGCTCTCATGTTGGTTAGTATGTCACTTTGAACAGCTCTTATCTGATATTATTATGACTAACCCAGTGCTGACAGCATGGAACAGATTACAGGAGCCATGTGATGATTATTTAAGGCATCGCTGACTATAACACCAGCTAATATTAACCCCTTCTTTCCAGAGCAGCTCTCTCGCCCTGGCAGCGATGCCTGCAGCAGGCACCTACCCTGCCCTGCCCTGCCTGGGAGTTCTCCCTAGCCATGCTTACCTTGGGTTCTCTATTTCAGGCTATTTTTGAATCATTCCACTTTTCAATGTGCCCTTACAGTTCAGAGCAGTTCTGCAGATTACGGTTGCTCTTTTTTTACTATTATTATTTTTATTTTAATATTTATTTTTATTGTATTTTGTTTTTTTTTCTTTTTCTTTTTCAAAATATGAAGGATCAGTTGTGACAGGTACCTATATTTTGTATTTCCTGTCGCATCACATGCCAGTAAAATTCAGAAGCCTTTTTGTTTTGTTATGGTTGATCTTTAAAGTTATCGAGAATGACGCTGAAGTCATAGCTGGCAAAATAGACCTCACTGTTCTACATAAATGTCAGCAGTGCCAAGGCAATGCATTCCAAGAGGTAACAATTCGTGCGCTCATGGGGAAGGCAAGGTGTGCACACAGACTGTACCCTTTAAACAGGCTGACACCTGCACCAGTCATTTCAAAAGCAATGCAAAAAATGCAGTGTTATATAAAGCGTGACAGTGGCCCTGACTGTTCAGCCACTTTGACAGATGTGTTAAATGCTGTGTTGTGAGGATCCTGGATGAAAAAGCTTGGGCTCCTGGTGAAGGACTTTGGTGTTGGGCAAACTGGGGGTCTGGGCTGTGGTGCCTCTCCCTCCTAAGGTAACATCAAAGGTGCAAAGAATTTAAATTCCATACCTGGAAATTCTGGTCACATGAGTGGCATTAATTATGTGGTAACATGGAGCGTAACATTACGGCAGCAGCCTCTGGAGCAAAAAGGGGAACACTGGTGGGATGCAGTTCACACTTACCTCCCCATGTGCGCCCACACACTGCTGGGTGGGAAGAACTTGCTGTCTCCCATTGGGGGCTGCCTGCAGCCACCTTGCTCCTCTCCAGCAATATCTGTGAGCAGGGAACAGGGTGACATAAAGTTTAGGTGTTGGGATCAGCTTTCTTTTGCAGGAAGGGAAGATGTGGGATTGTGAAATCAGTGTTATCGGTGTTGTGAAAGCCTTTCCTGGGGCTGTGAAGCCAGAGGAGGTTTGGCTGCTGGTTGGGAACCAAGAGCAAGGCCAACAGAAAGGTATTGTGTGAAGGAGAAATCGTGCTGCTCCCCTGGCCCTCTCTATGTAACCATGGTTCTCTTCCTCTCATGTCTGCAAAACTTCAGTCTTGGGAAAAAGAAAAGAATGAGAAAGGTGGAGAAAGTCTGGAGCAGGAACACCAGTTACCAACCCTTCCCTCCATATTAAACTTGGGGCCAAACCCAAGTGCAATCACAAGCACTGCAAAAACGTGGTTGAGACTAATTACAACTGAGACTCAAAAGACCCATATTTGGAAAGGGGTTCAAAAATCCCTTAGATGGGGCCTGAGCACACTTTGTTTAAATTTAAAAAAAAAAAAAAAGAGAGGGAAACAAAAGAGAAACAAAAATCCCTTTTGCTCTACCTGCAGCACATGCACAAGTGAGTATGCTGGCAAGGAACATCCGTGTGGGATTTGTATTGCTTGAGAGGTAGGGAGAATGACACACTGCAAAAGTGCAAGAATGCCCATGCTGGTGAGGGGCTTTGTTCCCTCTTCCAGCAAAGCTGCAGAAGATACAGCCACTGAGGTAGGAAACAAGAGGACAAGTGGTTGAACTGTGTAATAGTAACAGTCATAGTAGCAGTGATAGTACTGATTCCCTGTGAGCTTGGGTGGATGCTTGAACCCTTCTCTCAACACGCTCAGGCATGATGGGCAGTTCACCCTGCCTATTGTGTATGGGAGTTGCTCCATCTGTAAAACATGATTGATAAATTGCTAATGCACAGATTTGTGATGAGCTCATATGATTAGTAGTTTGCATTGCTTGGAGATCCTCTCTTAGAAAGTGCACGCAAGGCTCAATCATTACTTGTTTCTTTTCTTGCACTGAATTACTCACTTTCGGAAAAAAACTATTTTCTGCAGACACTCTATGAAATGTTTGTCCTAATGCTCATTTATTGTGAGTGGCACTGATGGAACGGGTGCTGGTATGAAGCAGATGTATCTGTGTAATAGTTTACTTTGATGGCTCCTTTAAGAGGCTTCATAATCTTTATATTTTACCACTGGGTTTGGAATTTTATGCTCCTTTAACAGGTGTATTACCTTGATCAGATGTTTTCATTTTAAACTATTGACTTATGAGCACATGGCCTGCAGGGATTGATGTGCAGAAAATTGATTCCTTTTAAAAGATTCATTTTTATATTCTCTGTTTATTTAGTGTAGGAGTTCACTAGAAAACATAAATTATTGATAATGACAGTTCATGAGTAAAAATGAAAGTGCCCTGCAATTAAAATCTTTGTTTCCCTTAGTTTAAAAGTAGAAAGAAATCAGTAGGGATCGGAATGCACATAGAAATATCCAGTCTAAAATCAGACAGAGTTTCATTTTCTGGGTTAACATTTAACAAAACCAGTTTTTAAAACATTTCTTCTCCACTCACAGCCACTATTGTTTTTGTGCACTGTTATCATTCAAAGAATTCAGGCTATTTGAAAAGGATGTGTACAAAGATTACCTTAAAATGACTCATTGTAAAACCTCCCTACCTGATGAATTTGTCCTATTGGAACGAACATCTATTCTAATAGAATCCACTAAAAAAGCTCAGTCTGTTCAGCCTGAGAGATGGAATGCAGTAGCAGAGTCCTGCCATGAAAATAGCTTGTGTAATCAGTAGAATATAAATGGCAACAGAATCTTGTACTCCCTTTTATGATGGTGGAAAGAGAAGGAATTCAGTGGGCAGCCATATGACCAGGTCCTGCATGACTGAGGAGCTCACATTTTTGCCTTGCGCTGTGGTACAGTATCTCGTGTGTCCTAGAGGAGGTAAATTGTTCCCGTGCTTTGTGACCAGGATCTCTGTCTGGAGGAAGAAGCAGATTAAAGGACCATTACTTTAGCAGACACATTAGAAATCTGTGTAATGGCTTGAAGCATTGATTAACAAAATATTTTCTCATAATGGCTAGTACACTTCTGCACTTCTGAAAATAAGAGTGGGGAAGCTGCTTGAAATAAAAAAACAGCATGTATGTTTGGCAGCTTATAGTTTTAAAGCACTGCCTATGCTGACAGAAGAGGTGTGGATATAACAATTACTGAAGGCTTAGTATAGGGATAAATTTGAAGCAACTTCATTCTATGAGTGAGCCTTCTACATGAATGCATGACTTGTGTTGGTGCTAGTGTGGGTGGCATTTGTTAGATTCTGGAGTTCAGTCTGTGTTGCTGCATGAAATGAGTGTGATGGGGTCAGGTCAGTCCTTGCTGAATGATAATCCACATCATAAAGCTACTGTAAATGATTCAGCATGGTTTAGTATTATTTTCAGCCTGTGCCCAGGAGAGGCCAGGACTGAGCTAGCATTAAGAATGAATTGTCCATGCTTCCCACTCTTATATAACCGAAGGTTCAGGTCACAGAAAAGTACGTCTGGAAAATGAGCACAGCCTCTTTTCACAATGTAGATTACTTGTCTGCCTTAAACAAAGGTTAAGAACCAGGGTGGAGGTTTGGTTTTCAGAAAGCATCTCAGAACTTCCTAGAGAAATTGAGCTATGATTTTGCAAGTTGACAGAACTTTTAGGGCAAGTGCTGAACACCCTTTACTTCCACAGTGACCAGAGTAATTTGCCCCAATTTTGTAAGGAGCTCACTTGTTGAGGTTGCAGCTTTTAATTTCTAAGTGGGTATAATGTGTTAACTTAAAGCCAGGAATTCAGTTGCAGGCAGGTTATTGCTGCAGTTGGTGACAGTTGTCAACAGTTGTTCTTCTTTGATCTCTTACTAAGGCATCTTTGCAACATTAATTTGATTAAATTGTTGTTTGAGGTCATACCAAATTGCCAGGTTCTTTTGTTGTTGCCCAGAAAAGGTTCTGAATAAGTTACTCATATAGCTATTTCAGTAGGTTTTTTAAGTGCTTGTAGAAGGCTACGAAAAGGAAGCCTTGGATACAGGACTTCAGAAAGGGACACACCAAAAGGAAAGAAAGAAAATTCACAAAAACCAGAAACCATAATTCCTAATTGTATAAATTAATTTTTTAGCAGCTACATTTAGGCTGGACTGATGGCTGTGTGATTGCTCTACTTCATTGTGTAGAAAACAGTAATATTGTGGAGTTTTACTGATGTACCAGGAAAAAAATAAAGCAAAGCTCTGTGTGCTTCAGACTTGGCTAGTGAGTCCAGCCAAGAACAGATGGAAACTCTGCCAAGCACTTTTTCATTGAAGAGTTTTCTTGAAGCTTTAAGAGGGGAAGATGAGAGCTTTGCAGATAAAATTGCTGATTCCTGCTCAGGGTGCTGCTCTCTTTCCTGGATTTAGAGCCATCTTGCAAATATGGGCTGGACATCTGGCAAACCTAGGCTGAGTTCAGTGTCTGTGTTTGTACATGCTACTCATGCATGAGGACCATTTGACTTGGGACTGAGATAAGCAGTATCTGCTGGCTTTTGTACATGTATTTTTAGGAGTTTTGAAACCTTGGTGTTTTGCATTGCTTCAAAACCTTTTCAGGCTGTCCCTGGGCACTAGGAGATCCCATGTGGAAGGCTCAGTGCTGTTCATGTTACATCTCATGATGGAGCTTACTCTGTCAGCTGTAATGTGTGCAGA
This sequence comes from Climacteris rufus, assembly GCA_013398175.1. Taxonomy (NCBI): domain Eukaryota; kingdom Metazoa; phylum Chordata; class Aves; order Passeriformes; family Climacteridae; genus Climacteris; species Climacteris rufus. Next base: position 110,086 of record VZRZ01001950.1, on the reverse strand, counting down.
CCCCACAGTTGAGCTCTTCTTGACCTATAGAAATGTCATTATCTTTTTTTTCCCCCTAGTTCTTCAGCAGTTATTTTATCCTTACAAGTATAAATGTGCTCCTTTACTTTCAGACTTCTCTGTCCTTTAAGACTGTACAATTATTTCAGAGGGGACTGTGTCCTAAAAGAGTAGGAAAAAATGTTTGTTTGTGGTTTGGGTCTTTTTTCACTCTTTCATATAAAGAAATGCCATGAAAAAGCCATGAAGATGGAGTTCATTATGTTAATCCCATCTCTAAAAGCTCTGCTGTGCTGCGGGCCTTTGTTGTCAATAAAATGTCAAGCAATGGCATGTACAGCATGTTGTGCAGACTTGGAAATGCTGCAGCTGTAGGACTGTGCAGTGTTTTCTACACAAGAGCTGAGGAATACGGGAGGGATTAATATCGGGTGCCCAAAGTAGTAATACTCAAAACCAAAGCAAGAAAAAAACCCCAACCTTACAAAGAGTTTTCTTCAGCTTACTTATAAAAATTGGTTATCATTCTTCACAGTGTGAAAGGCATCTGTTCACACTTCATAGTTTACCCCCAGTTTATCCAGGAAAACTGATGTACTAGTTTGCCTTCTCACAGGGGCAATATCCTTTCAAATGTTTGTGCCAGTGTAGATCATAGTGGTGCTATAATATAGTTAGAGCCATTAATTTGTCATGCTTGCAATAATATGGGAGGCAGGTGAAATATCAGAAAGCAAATTGCCTATTTTAATTCCCAGAAAAGAACTTTTCTTCAGCACTGACCCATTTTATGAAATTATGGATTTTGTGTTGTAAAGGACCTGATGCTTTTTTGGTGCAAATGTGACCAGTTTGCAGGTCTCTTGTCCTGTTGTGGGCATGCCTGGCTGCAGGAAGGTGAGCCACATACATTAATAATATTACCCTCACCAGCAGAAAGCAACGGGGAAACTATTACTTTCCTGGAGATGTATTTTGTAGGTGTGGTACAGAGACTAAAGGACCGCACCATTTTTCATTCTGCCAAGCACTGAAACAGCAAAATTTGCCAGTCTTGTCATCAGGTAAAGGGAGGAAGGACTGTGACCAGATAAACTACTCCTGCCCTAACTCTGAAATAAATGTCACGCCTTGTTTCTCAGGCATAGTATTCTGAAACTTTGCATATTTTCTTGAAGGAGTATCACTATCTCTTCACACATCCGTGGTATGTTTTAATAGCAAGTCTATGTTACAGATCAGTTTCTACTGATTTTCAAGAAAAATTAAATACATTAGAATTAAGACTGGCCATACTGTGCTAGTAAAACTTTTGAGCCCACTGATTTAGTTTAGAATATAAGAGGGATGAGGGTTGTCATGTGGAAGTAAGAGGGATGAGGGATGCTGGTTGTCATCTCAGGTCATGTAGGAAGTTCTAACCTAATACCTGACCATAACGTTTTCATCTCCATGCCACTTTCACACTGATTTCAGTGACCAAATGGCAGAAGGAAGAGACACATTACTATTATTATTTGATACTCATGAGCTCCTGTGGCCTTCCCACTGTATTTGCCTGGATTGAGCTTTGCCATCTGCACAGTGGGCCAGGCACTCTGCTGTGTGACTCCATCCACCTCTCCCTGGAGCAGTTTTGTTAGGGTTCATATAATTACAACTGATGTATCTCAAAAAATACTGCATGTTATGTTTTATGTTCCTTTTTGACACCTTGTGATAGGGTTTCTTTCTGCAAGTCACCATGTTCAAAATGTGGAAAGATTGCAGCTGTAAAATTAATTTAATTTGTATTTTTCCAGATGTGGGTATTAGGAGACAACCAAAATCTGGTATCATAAATCCTCTTCCAGAAAAAAAAATAAAAAGTTACTATCTGCATCGAAGGTTTCTCTTGTCTTCCAGGCTCTTTTTTATTGATTCACTCAACATGCTGGTGCTGCCAGGTTCATTACAGCTGTTCTCATTTTGTCTCTTGCTGGTTTGTTTGCTGATTCAGTAGCTACAATAGTGTACCCTTCATCCTTTCTTCCATCCCTCCTTTCTTCCTTTTCTTTCCTACTTCCTTTTTCTTCTTCTCCAATATGGGAATAAAAAAAATTGAAAAGTACTTTGATCAGCACATAGAAAGGTTACTCTTGCAACCAGTTCTGCATCCAGAATACTATGACCAAGTGTTTTATCAAACATCATTCTTTTCAGTGTGGGGGCATATCTTCCTACGTGGGGTATCAATGGAGATGCTGTCTTTATATATATCTGGTTTGGGGGTGTTACAGGTAGCTCTGAAACAACCTGCACTTACAGAAAAGTAATTTTCTGCTTGGAGGAGGATCTGGGTTTAGCACAGGGAGCCAGGACTGTTTTCAGGGCTTTGGTAGGTGGTGTGGTCTGTAGGGCTAAGTTAGGCAGCAGCGCAAGACTAAGAGTAGGTATGAAGATGAAGAGGTGCTACTTTTGCACAGAGCCCTTGTGACTCAACTGACATTTCTACTTGGAAGAATTCCCTTTTTAACAGTGAGAAATATTTTAGTTTGTCTGCTTGGCCCTCTGTGATATGTTGCTACCTCACACTAATGCCAGTCGTATCAGATCGTTCTAATTATAAATGTGACAATTCTGAGAATTTGGATTTTAAAATCCTGGGGGTTTATGTGATATTTACTAACTCCAAACCAGGTAAAAATACTAGTAGACTTAACCAGGTTAGAAGGTGGTGTTTTAGCTGCAAAAAGTACCTAGTCTGCACCTGGATTTGAGCCAGGGAGTACATCTGCTATATATCTGAGAGAGAGAAACGAAAGTATCCTACGCTCTGAGATTGGTATCAGCAGGGTCCCCTGTTTCCAACCATGCTCATTTGCTCTAAGTCATGAAATTAATTAATGGAGAAAATTTCTTGTAAAATAGAACAGCAGTTCTGATTTACATGACTTCTGTGCATTTGCAAGTATTTCTTCCCCCTATGGCTAGAGCTGTATTAACAGGTTTTGCTCCAATAAATGAAGTAACATGCATGTATTAAGCAGAGGTCTTAGGGAATCCAGTCTCTGCAACAACCTTGGCATTCCCTCCTGTTTATTTATTTGCACTGGTGAAGATGCCCCCCTGCTCTGTTCAATCTTCACCCCCCCTTTTCCCCCCCAGCTTAGCTACTAAGCAACCTCTTCAGTGGCTGCAGTGAATCAGCACTTCTGGCAGGCTCGTCGCTCCTGTGCTCTGCCTCCAAGCATGACTCTGGTGCAGCACGCAGACCCCTCTTGGTCTGCTTTGCTGATGAAGGAACGGGGCTCCACCCTTAAGGCAGAAGTTTTCCTGCAGTTTTACAAAATAGCAAATAATAGATCAAAAAGTCGCGCTGGCTTTTACTTCTCTTTAGGAGGTGAAGCTTTTGTCTGATGATGGTGATCCAGGGGATATTTGCAGCCCCATTTAAAGTACTGTGTGGGCATTCGGATAGTTATTAGGAAGTGTAAGAAATATATTAAGAAATAAAAGAAAATTAAGCTAGGCACATTGCACTTGGAAAAGATGAACCTTATATGATTGACAGATGTTTGAAAATTTTGAGAAACTCTCTGAAATAACCACAGAAAATAAACAAAAATCCAGTAAACACAAGAGCTCGCTCTCCTCCCCAAGTGTGTTTGCAAACCCTTTTTTAGGTCATGTTACCTTAAAAAAAAGGAAGAGAAGGGAGTTCTGTTTTTTTCATTACAAGGCTGATTTTCAAACCCAGGAAGGTCTCTCACTCCAAAGAAAACCCCACAGAAGATACTGAATTTCTCTCTGAGCCTTTGGTAACATTCCCCAGATTATTCATGTCCTCTTCGTTCTGGCAATACATAGAAAGAGGGTGCTTGTAGACCCATTGCTTTGAATGAATCACACTTGAAACCACAGCTAATCTCACGGAACAAGGTGGTGAATAAGGTGTTGAATTAAGGACTCAGAGCATGGCCCACGGGAAAGGATAAACCCTGCTTCACTGGAGTGTGTGGTAAGGCTGCTATTGATGGTCTTGCAGAAGGGCAGGATAAGGCTCTGTATTTTGCTTTGCATGCATTTTTCTCTAATGGTAAGGGAAATTAAAATAATTTCCTTCCAAAAATTGTTTTCCCATAACCAGTACAGTAGCAATATGCAGCACAACTTGGAGGTCTTGAGCTGTATATTTGTTGTTTTATTGTTGAATAGTTTTTTCTCCTTACATTCAAGTCTAAACTCAAATATTAGCTGAAATCCTCCTTCATGTGGGTTTTCATGTGTGGTTCCTTGGCATTGTTTTCCTTGATTTCCATTGATGTTAATAGTTAAATAACTGAGTAAACTGGAACTATCTACTATTACTCCTCTTCATCAGATAATTGGCACTTTGCAGGCCTAATATGCAATATGTTGATTAGTGCTTTTGTTATATTAAGGAGTTTATTTTTACCTTACATGATATTTACTATAGATTAGTCTCCTGTATGCAGTTCATCAGATGTCTTGGATGTGGTTTTCTAAGTGAAGTCAACCTTGCCTCTGCTTGGGAACTAAGTCCTGCAGAAAATCACGATACAATCTTTGCATGCAATGCCTGTCGTCCCGTGTGAGACACTGAGACACTGGGGACTTCCAGCCTTCAAAAAGAGCTCCTGATATTGGCTCTGGAGTGCCAGCACTCCCAAGGTGGTCTTGAACAAACTCTCCTACTTCTGTAGGTGGTGCAGAGGGAGTGCCTCACAACGTAGGTGTGCTGGAGTGCTGCATATCTCAGATGGCCTTGCTGTATGTCCATGTGAGACTGTGTGTGCTGAAGTGTGCTTGCCTCAGCTGTACAGTGAGCTGTATGAAAGAATGCAGGTATTGGCACATACAGTCTTGCGTGAATATAAATGGAGCCTGTACTTTCAAAAGTGGTCCATTGTTTTGGGGATTAATGGGAAACTTGATCATCCGGTTATTGCCTGCAACTGCAACCCTGTGAATACACCATGTATTCCACATCTAGTGGCAGGGATGTGTTTTTTAAGGTGATAGTTGTGGAGAGGATTATCTTTTTTTAGGTTTGCTTTTTTAAGCCAAATAGAAATGTTCAAGACTAGGAGGTGTTCTTCCAGGTCTTATGATTCCATTAGTTAAACAACGGAGGGAGTAGTGAAGTAAGCAGGCAAGCAGACTACAGAATAAACTGTGTAAATAAAATACAGTAACTAACTTTTGGTCAGGTAGCATCTTGCTGAGCAGTCTGATTATTAACTACCCAGCCAGCTCTGCAGATATGACCAACATAAATTCATCTCTGCTGCTTTTTTTTACTGATGCTAATGCCAAAGAACTAGAGGAGCTCTAGGAAAGGAGAGATGGATTCAATTCTGGTTCATGAATCACATATCGAATTGTCAGGAAAGGAACAAATTCTGCCCCAATTGCCACTATAACTATGATAGGTTGTACTTGGGAGCCTCGGGGCAGAATATGGTCTGAAATGAAATAGATGAGGTCAAAATCTGTTTTCATTGATCACAGAGAAGGCAGTGGAGCTGTAAAGGCAAATGTGACAGCAAAATATTGTCAGCAAGGCCATTCCTCTTGCCAGTGATGCATCATGGCAAAAAGAAGGCTATTTGATTTTCAACCCTCCATGATGTCTTGGTTGGATTGATAAAAAAAATAATCATTCTGTAAGCAAGTAAATTGAACTGAAAGTAAGACACAGTGATTGACACTGAGTTGCAAGATGCCATTTATTTAAAGTCTTGCTGCACAGAAAAAGGAAGGGGCATTTTGTTTTTGTTGCAGAAAGTATTAATTTTTATTTTCTTTTTACTTATATTTTTAGGATCTTGCAAAAGGAAGACCAAGAATGTGATTTCAGGAATAATCTTTTTTTATTCCATCTGATATATTCTGCAGCCCATTCCATAAAGATGACAATAATAAAAAAGCAAGGGACACAATATAAGAAACAACTTTCTTTCTGTTAGGGCGGATGGCTTTATAGAATAGGTACTGAAGCAGCAAAGAACTGAAAGTGGTTTCTGAGAAGTGTTGACCTCCTTTCGTGCCACTTACTGTGAATTAAAACTGTGAGTGAGAACTAGTTTGGGCATGTGGTACAGCACTTACAGCAACTGCTGCCAAGGAACAAGATTTGTGTTTCTAAGGAAATGCAACAAAAGAAAATGGCTTAAGAGGCAGTGGCTGTGATTATGTAAAAAAAAGTATCTATTTATGTACAGATAGGAAAGAAAGGTTGACTTAGGTTATTCTATATGCAGGTTAGCATACATGTGAACTCTTGTAATGTGAAATTCAAAATCAAAATGCTGTGGATTGTGTAGGGTTTAGCACTCTTAGAGTTTACAAAGTTGAGCTAGCTAAAAGCAGTTGTGACCTGCTCTGTGCCTGTGATTGACTGTTTTTTGTCATTCTTACAGGCATTATTAGTAACAGTGATCTGCTATAGGAAAGGGATACATTTAGAGCAAGGAAACTGGGTTTTTGTGGCTTTTTGGAGCTCCTTTCTTACGAAACCAAAAGGCAAGTAACTTCAGCACTTCTAAACCAAGGCTGCCAAACAGTATCACTTACCACTACCTTCAAGGTTATAAATATCTTAGGACATGTCATCCACTCACTGATTTGTAGCAAAGATGTTATGGGAATTGTTCATGCACTGAAGTTTTCATTAAGGGTTGAAAACTGTAGCAAAACACTGAGGAAAAAATATTGCTATATTTACACAGTGTCTTAACTCCTTTTTTTCACCCCTCCGGGATTGGAAAGGGAACCACCTGTCTCCTTTGCTGATGTCAGACTGCTGCCTGGAGACATGGTCCTGTTGGAAAGCACACGATACTGTACATATTTACACCAAGCTTGTATCTGATTGAGATTGTGCTATGAGACCTGTGAGTTCACAAGTTTCTTCATCATACTCTCATGCATTATACATGTATTTGAACTCTGGCTTGAAAGCCGTGTGATCTTATGATAGACGTATTTATGTAATAGTTAAATGAATGATCATGCGCTCTCCAGCTCCTTTTCCATGCAAATGCAGAGGAAATTGAATATTATAATATTTCAGTGAGATGTCCTCAATAACAAATTACTGTTTAAAATAACCAATATTTGTATGTATATCAATTGCCTAGCAGTTATTTTTGTCTGCTATTTGCATGATATGGAAAAGAGTTTTTCTAGCAAACGTTTCTAGCAAAAGCTACTTGGTGCTGCTTTCATTTTGGAATGATCACAAGGGTGCACATTTAGGGACGTATTTTCCATCTGTTTTTTTGAAGCTGGCAAAGCACATAATTTGGAATAGAAAAGAAGTCTGAAAGCACCCATATTTGAACTGGTATGTGTTTGAGCCATTCTAGGAATTCTTACTCTGTAGCAGTTAGTAAAAGTGAAGGACTACATTATGCCCTTGGATGCAGTATGCAGGTAGGGCTCAAGGCCAGTGGGAGCCTTATGGGAGTGCCCAGGGGCACACGAGGGCTCCCCTGAGAGTTTTGCTGCTCGACCTCAGAGTCAAATAACTGAAATGATCAGGGGAGCTCTATGAGCCCCAGCTGTTTGATGTGGTCCTGTGGTGTGGAGGTTTGTCTGAGGTGGGTCCTTTTGCAAAGGCTGGGCTTGAGCTTCTCTTCCTACAGCCTTGAGTGATGTACCTGATGGAGAGACCCACTGAGTCTTCTGTGTCCTGCAGTGGTGGCATGGGGCTGCCAGTGCAACCTGGCTTTGGGCTTGCTCAAACATCCCTGCTACTTTTGCCAGAAGATGGGAACTTTGTAAGCCAAAGACAAGCTTTGCAGCAGGTCCATGACCCATGTACGGCTTGAGGCCTGAGCTTCCATGCAGAGCAGCACTGGCATGATGGTGATTCTTTTTAGAGTGGGGATCTTCACTTGGTGAGCCACAGCTCACATACATTCCCTCTGCTCATCCCTAAGTGTTGCCTTAACTCTTCACATCAGCTCACCCTCTTGATGGAACTGTTTGTTGTACGTGGTGAATAAGAGTGACAGAATCTGGTCCTGTTGCTCTGTCAGTGGTTGGATCAAGCTGGGCACCATTCAGTGCAGTAATTTCTCTTAGGTGGGCATTTTGAAAGCACCAAAATACTTGGAGACTCTAGTGCTCCTGGGAACCCATGGGACTGGTAGCAGCTAGGCAAAAAGGGCTCCAAGAAATGTGAACTGTTGCTGCAGAACATCTATAACTATGGGAAGTAGAGCATAAATCTCGAAGACATTTTGAGACTTTGTGATAGTAGTGTGCCTGGGGTATCAGATTGTCCAAATTAAGTTCTGACAAAAGAACTGGATTTCTTTTTGCTGAGGTCTAGAGTAGATCTAGTCAACACCACAGCTGTTGAGCTGCTTATGTCTCCTGAGTAGCTCAAGCACAACTCCTGGGATATGAAGATGCTCTTTCACTATCAGCTGGATTATTTTTTTTTTTTTGATGAAGGCCGTTCCAGTGGAAAAACTTTTATCAGTTGCTGTTGCTGAAAGGTCCAGCACTTCTGGATCGCTGTGGGAACTGTGATCATTGCCAGTGTGCATCAAACTCATGGTGGTACAGGGTTAGATGTCAGAATCTCATCTTCAAAGATCTCCTTACTACTTACTCTTTGAGGTTTATTTAGTATAGTTCTTTGCTGTATTTTAGGGACTTCTTTATTTAATGGAGATTGCAAGGTATGGAAAATCCGGCCTTCCTTATCCAAGAGACAGAGAAGTTAACAGCTAGAAATGAATTCCTGGGTCCTCTGTTTCATCCTCATGTGCTAGCACCATTTTTTTTTTTTTTTGTATGCTAAACCACAGAGTGTTCTAATGTATGATTGATATTAATTAGGTTTCTGCAAAGTACAGCACACCTCAACTTGAACTGAACCAGAAATAAATATATTGCCATATATTAACATTTTATTAGTTAAGAAAAAGAATAGGATGAAGGCACCTATGTGAAATCCAAAGTATGAGCTTCAGATTGAATTAATGCCAGCAGTGCCTTGAGATTAATTTGGTTACTATGGGTACAGAATAAGAAATAGTATACCATAACGTAGCTATGTTTACTGGCTCATTTCTGGCATTAAAAACTAAAACCACATTATATGTGCAACAACAGCCTTTTCTTACTTGGAAGAAGGTGGGTACATTTTAGTAATTAAAGTGAATGTTGCCCTCTGAAAAGTGCCAGTACTCCACTGGAAGAAGAGTGCTGTTCTTCTAGAGGATCTGCCCCAGCCTAAGCAGCAGAGCTGCAATACACCGAAAGAGACCTAAAACACAAGGAAAATACTACCAACCCAGGAAGATGCCACTCTTCTACAGCTTCTCATTAAATATCTCTTGTAACATGTTAACATGTATTTCATGTACCATTCAATTGGTCAAATGTCAGTTTTCTATCCTTGTGCCACTTCCTATCTCATCAGTAGGTAGGAGAAGGAACAAGTTTTGCATCTTAAGATGTTGAAAGCTGAGTAATAATAAAATAATGAAATAGAAATACCATATATTCAGAAAGCAATTATTTTAAGGGGTTTCAGTTTTGACATGGCTAGATTAAGTATGAAGCTTTTTTGTTTTTATACTTACTGTCAGGAATGTTGTTAAATACTGATACCACCTCCTAAGAGAACAACTTTTAAATACCAAAATGAAAAGGATAAGCATTAAATATTTTGGTAGATATATTGTGCCATAATGTATACTGCCTTGTTCTTAATACAAAGCACAGTAGGGCTTAATTAAAAAGTGATTGTACGATCTATCACAAACCTGCATTAGGGATATGGATGCCAAGAAAATTAAGTTGAATAGGTGGTGATAATGAAATCGATATTTTATTGAATAGCTTTTATTCCTATGCCTTTGTTTGCTATTCTTGCCTCCCTTGTCAGCAGGTAAGACATTTTCCATCCAAAATGCTTTGAAGGAATTCATTTAGTCTGATGCTGCTTTGTTTCATTATTTTATCAGTGTAAGTTATTTTATTCATTTTCTGACAGAATAAAATGCCTTGACAAACTTCTGACTCTGTCAGAGCAGAGCATGACAGCAAACAAAGAAAAGCAAGTTCTTACGAGCTCATTCCTGCTAGGAGTAGCTAGCTAACAACTGGTACAGGGGTGATTTTCTATTTCATGTCAGCAAAAGTCACAGTCACTCAAAGCCTCCAGGGCAGCCCCACAACCCGATTTTAGCACAGATTTCTCCTGTTCCAGCTCCTAGTGTGGCTTTAGTGTGTGCTAAATAGAGTGCTAAGCATTAGAGAACAATGAAATATAGCACAATACGAAGTGAAGAATATATACAATAAAAGAAAGTATTTGTGCAGCCTGGGCCAAAATCCCCCTTGTTATAACTTCATCAACTTAAATGCTATTGATTTTTCGGATACTACTGACCTGAAATTGCTGGGGCTGTTCTTGGGATGACTTTGACCTATACCGTTAAGGCCAAGCAGAATCACAGTTTAGAAAGTGTAATGCAAAGAAATAGTTACCGTTTATTCTGCTGTCTTGTAATTCTACACCAGTCACCCAGTTCAGTGCACTGTTGCAAAGTCTCTTCTTTAGACGGGTAGAACTGTGTCTGCAAGCACTGTAGAAAACAATAAAAGAGCTTATTGTTCCCCTTCATATTTTTAAGAGTGGTGTGCTGCAGACCAGACAGCCTATGCTTTCTGAACAGAGCTGCTGGGGCAGCCAGCACAGCTTCATTTTCACATCCCCTCTTACTAGGTTCAATGTTGTCAGTGTCCTTTTCGTGGCAAAAATCAAATAGCCAAAAGGGAAGGTTTTCATGATCTTTCTTGTGTGTCTTGAATGGACATGTATCACATATTGCAGTGCATTGCACATTGCAACTTGCAGCTTGTCTCATGCCTGGGTGCAATAGGCAATATGGGATAATGTTCTAGAGAAGAAGACAGGCACAGCACAAGGCTCTTGAAAGCCATGAGAGGCACTGAAAGCTTGTGTTCGTGGTATGCAGCAGTACAGATATTTGAAATGTTAGGTTTTGTCTATTTTTAGGTAGCCTTCACATTGGAACTGATGTAAAAATGAAGGGGATATAAAAATTGCACGTGTCTCTCCTGATTTATCAGAGATTTTTGACAAAACGCATTAAAAAAGGCTGTCCTCCAAATCAGAGATTTTTTTTTCCCAGAGTATAGCTGTGCTTCGTATTTAGAAGAGGAGTCTTTATGTTCTTGATTAAAATGCCAGTGCTGTCTATTTCACTTCAAGATCAGCATTTTCAGATTTTAGCAAAGTTAAAGAAATATGACTTTTCCACTTATTGTTTGGGAAGATTTATTCACTTGTGTAAATGAATTTTTAAAAATTGGCAAGGCCTTTTATATCGTATAAAATAAATCTGAAGATAAATGATCTTTTCCACTAACATCACCTATCATTAAAGTGGCTAAATGAAAATCAAAATGTGTTGCTATTTAGTGTCTGCTCGCCTTTTTACGGGAGATGAAATTGAGCATGTTTACTGGGCAGGAATTGTCAGCGATGCTTCGATTTATAGCATTGTCCAGGATATAAATTAACAACCACCATGTGTTTTCCCCCACTCTCCCTGGAAGACGGTAGCCCTGTCTCCCCAAAGCGTACATTTCCAGCTTGCTATGCATGCTCCTACCCTGCCTTAAAGAAAACCTGCAAACAATGTAAAATTGTGTTGCATTGAACTGAAGTGCAAATATTTTTCTATGTCTTTGTAAAGAGGAGTGCATGTGAGAATGAAACTGCTGGAGGTCTACCTCCAGAAAAACCCCTGGGGATGTGTCGCACTCATTTCTCCAGTCTATGCAATCTCAGTTTAATAAATTGGTAATAGTATTATGATGAAGTGCTCTTTGGTGTTGGTTTGCTGTTTTTTCAGAGGTTTTTTTTTTTTACATAGCAACTTGCAGCATAAATTAAAATAATCTTCCATTCTGACAGTTTCCTATTTTTATTTGGTTCTTTGTTCCTCAGAGAGAAAGGGGAAGCCTGCAATGGGCAAAAGGGAAAGGTGCACTCTGGTGAAGTCTCTATTTAAACATGAATTCTACAGAGTGCTTTCAATGTTTTTGGTTAAATGAATTGCCCTGACTTGCACTTCCGTGTGTGGTGTTCTAAAGAGCAGAAATAACAAATAGTGTTTAATTGAGCCAGATTGCTGAGAAATTTTACAGTGGTAGAGATCCATTAGGGACAAACATAGAAGTAGCAAACTTGCCTTGTTTGTTGATAGACATGAAATAATGAAAACACAGTCATAGCTCTTTTGGGGAGGAGGCATGAATGTTCCCTGGTACCCAGTTACAAAATAGTAAATAATCAGTGTCCCAGGGCAAAGGATGTTCAGCAAATACTGAACTTCTTGGGAAGAAAGATGTCCAAAATGATGACAGCTGTTAAAATCTCGGTGCTTTATCCTTGTTGCATTCACAGCGGAAAGCTGGGGAAGCCTGAATAGTATGAAAACTAAAATACAAAACAAAGAAAGAGTGGAAATATGTGGAGGAGTTTCTGCTTTGAACTGTCTTGGTCCCACCTTCTGTGATAAGGTCTGATTCAAAGCCTGCCTAAATCCATTTAAAGATTTCCATTTCCTTCCAAAGGATTTAGAGCAGTCACCCCTTCCAGCTACTTTAACCCTCCTTTTACTTTACTGCATTTTCTCATACAGGCATTCAGGCAAGTGATTTAGATAGAAAAAAATACAATTAAATTAAAATAAAATAGTAACTCACCCAAACATTTCTATGGCTAGTTCTCCCATTTCATGTCTGTACTAGCTTGTTTGGCCCTGAGTCAGAGGTGAAAGTACTAACAAAATTCTCCTCAAAAGCATCACTGTTGGAGGGTCAGCCTCCAAAGCTTTACTTTGTATAGCTGCACTTTTGTATGGCTAATAAGCCCTGGGCTAAATGCTTATCTTCTTTTATTTTGGTTATCTAAATTGAGGAAAGAGGGAGGATGACATCTCCTGCCATTTGTGCGACTTTTTTAGATTAATATTGCAGCTCCAAGAAAAATTAGTAATTGGACTTTTGAGCAGAGAGTGGAACCACGAAACCCATAGGGATTCCTCTAGCACTAGTCACTAGTTTGCATATTGCAAGTTAACTGCAATTCATGAAGGGTTCTGGCTAAAAAGAACTCCAGGGCTCAATTTTGGCTGACAGGATCTAGTAGTTAAGAGGTCAGGCAAAGCTGATCCTTCAGAAGCCTTGTCTGCATGAGACTGTGTTGGCTGTTGCAATGAGGTGATCCCATCTCCTCTTGGCTTGTCCTTGGCTGACTCAGGAAAATGGGTGCAGGGGCTGTGGGGAGTTGGGGAAGGGGACCTTTGCTGCAGTCTGGGACCTTCAAAGGCCAAGCAGTGAGTGCTGGCTGCTGCACGAGTGGAGCTATATTGCTCACTGACAGGAGTTTCTGCAAAAGCTCACCTTCTTCCACAAGCAGGCATAACCCTATAAAGGGTGACTTGATGCATAAGCGTGTTTCTAAAAAACCCAAACACACCAGCTCCAGGTCTTTTGTGTGATATCTTCATTTTGTTTTGTTTACCTCAAATTGTTGCAGGGCAAATCTGTGGCCTGTGTTACTAAAATCCCATCAGATTACTACAGAATTATTTTCACATTATACTTTGTTTTAATATGAAAAATGCCAAGAGCTAGGCCCAGGAAAAAAGGCTGACTCAGTTCCACTCAGCTCTGTCTGAAGAAAGTCGTATTTGAAGATGAGAGATGTGTTGGTAAGGCTGTCTGTCATCTCTAGTTTATTAAAAAAAATTGCTAGGAGGCACTAAAACTGTCCAGTGCCTTTCCCTTTGTTCCTTCACTCAAAGGTGCTTCATTCACATCGACTTTACCATAGTGGTTTTGTGTAAAACAAGATTTGATTTTAGAGTATTTAGAGGTTACTGTTCTCTCCAGTGCTGCGCTGCAGCCGTGTGCGTGCTCCACTGCAATTGCCTTACCAGCCATTTTAGAGAGGAGATAGCCTGTGTTATGGAAATAAGAGATATTTTCTTCCACTAGGTGCTGCAAGCCTCGGCCTGGATCTGGCAGGGAATGTGCTGTCCTGCACTGCTGTGGCAGCCTGGGCATCACAGCTTCACTTCAGACTGGCTGGCTGACTAAATGGCCGGGTGGCAAAGCAAACCCCAGACACAATGTGACAGCTGGGTGGCCGCCTCAGTGGAGGCTGGTAGCTTTGAAGGCTGATAGCTCCCATCAAGTTGCTTATGGTTGCACCAGGGAATCTTTTCTGTACCCTAAGATATCAAACCCCTGATGGTTGTTCATGGGATCATCCTCTTCAGATCCGTCTCAGAAAAAGTCAGTAAAAACTATATTGGCATTAACTGTGAACAAGTCAGGGAACAAGAGTTCCAGGATGATTCCCTAGGTGGTCAGCAGAGATGGTGGGTGCAAGGTGGGTGGTAATAGGTTAATGAGCAGGATCTGGGTGCGGTGTTCCAGAGCTCTGCAGAGTGATACAAATACAAGGTGTATTCCTGAAGCTCTCCCAGGTTCTCCCCTCTGTGGCTGAAGCTGGAGAAGACAATTGCCCATCCCCAGAAGGGGTGTGAGCATCCCAGCAAGGCTGGGAGTGGGAGAGGAAGGGCACAACTTCTGAGTCACTTCTGTTCCAGGCTCCTGAGCAGGAATGTCAGAAACCAGTTCCTTGGGTCTGATAATATCAGATGTGAGCAGGTTTTGGTCTCTTCCCAGGGTCTTGAACGTGTGGAAGGATAAGAGGATAATAAGAACTTTATGACTTCTTTTGTTCCAAGGAAATATCAGCAGCGAGGTGAGTAAAGGAGAGATGATGAAGATCTGCAACGGTCTGCGATTTTGATGTGGTCCTGCCTGCTCTGCCAACCTGCAAGACAGTGCAAAACTGGGATCTGTCTCCTTGGGTTACCTGGGTGTGTGTGCTCAGACAGCACCACAACCCCCCCGGGAAATGGATGTGTTTACATGGCTCTGTTTCTCAAACATACAGGGGCCATAAATTTAAATGTAGATTTTCTTTTACAGATTAGGCTTTCTATGAAACAGTAACATCCAAGTGAAAAACATTGTTCATGTTGCTTTTAGCAGGCCTGACAAGCTGGATTTTCCTTCAAATCATAGCAAATGAGGGTCCTGGAGAACATATGCTCCAAATGTTGGAGGGAAACAAGTGACAAATGCATTTTTTATGTAATCAGTTGGAGTGGGTTTGTGTTTCTTGTTTTTAATAATGAGTAATGCTTATAAAGAGGCTGATGTTCAGGGAGGTATAAGAAAAATTTTAAGAAGATTTCTTGTAGTGGGTACTTGTAGCAGCGTACTTGGCAGAAGCTGCTTCTGTGGAACTTCAGAATTGGTGGGAAGAGACCTAGGGCAATGCCCTCTGAACCTTCTTCCTCCAATGTCTGAACTCCCCGCCTGAGCTGTGGTGAAACCCCATATTTCCCTTGTGTCACCTGTATCCCCAACCTCAGGTTCCATATAAGGTTATGCCCTGGAAGACTCTATATGGTCATGTCCTGGAAAGGTCTCTCTTATCCTGCTCTCCACTGGTCACTTTGAATCAGGCGTCTTCCCATTGGGTGTCCCCTGGTACCATCTCCCTTCAAAAGACCCCTGCAGAGCTTCCTCACCCTCTTTTTCTCCTGGGTTAATCCAGCCACCTGGATGTCTCCGGACTTCCTCCCTGGACCCTCACAACGCAACACTGGATTTACAATAAAAAGGCAATTAACCCAGAGAAGAACCCTCTGTCGCCTTTCATTCTGGCTGAGGCCTTTACACCATGCCTGGGGTAACTCTCAGTTCCAGAGGAGCCAGCAGAAACAGGTCATCTGCAGTAGCAAGAACTCTGTACTTTGGGAGAGTTGTAAAACCATTGCAACTCATCCCAGCAGGGGTTTCGCTTGCATAAAGGACACTGTAGCTACCTTGAGAGCTCCGGGTTAAGCGTCTTTAGGTACTTGTGCTCCTTCTGCTTCACTTGGACACTCCTGGAAGGTTTTACTACAAGCGCCCAGTTACAAAGAGTCCCACGTCTGCAAGCCTGGTTTACACTTATAATCAAGTATATGCACTAATAGTAAATAGCCACAGTCAGGTCCAGTTGCATGTGAACAAGTGAGTGATTTCCCCTGGCATTCATTGCTGTTTATTTGAGCCCTCAGTCTGTAGAGGCAGATGTGGCAAAATTCAGTCTGGTGTCAGTAATGTCAGTAATGCTTTGCTGTTCGGAGAAAGTTATTTTGGACTCTGGAATATACAGCTCCTCAGACATCAGCCTGTGACCCAGAGCCAGGCCAGGAATTAACTTGGCCCTGATCTCTTGAGTTTTTCAGAGAGCTGGTACAGAGCACTATCCTGGGTTTCTCTGTTAAAAAAAGATCTCAAATCATAACTGCTTTAACAAAAGTGGGGAGAGCACACTGCATTATTCCATTGTAGAATTACTGCACCAATGAACCCAGAAGTTCAAGGAGTTTGATTCACTGGCTTATGGTATGGAGGGTGTATTCTGCATAGGATGAACTGGATAAATAAGGAAAAAAAGATGAGAAGAGAGAAAAAAGAGCAAACAAATGGGATAGAGGTGGAACAGAGAGAATGGACTGGAAAACAAATACAGGACTGTGCAAAAAATAAGAGTAAAGATGCACAGAAGGAAGATTTCTAATAAAAAATTAATAGGGAACATATACTTTATATAGAACACGATTCACACTCGCACACCTTTGGAGTGCAGTTTGCTCTTTTATATACAGCATTGGCTGATCTTTTGCTGTAAGGCCATTCACTCTTGGAGGGTTGAGCAGGAAGGGTTGAACTATGTGAGAACTGGTTTGCAAACTTCTTCTGGCTGAAACTCCAGCACTATTTTTCTATACCAGTTTGGTTGTCCTTACTCCTCTGGAAAAGGAGCAAACTTTGCTTAAAATCAGCAAGTACCTTAGTCTTGGGGGCAAGGAAAGAAAATATTTCTTCTTCAGTACCATAATGAAGGCGCTAAGTTTTGGATTTCAAAATCATGAGGTCTCCAAAATCAGTAGCTTCTTTGAGAAGCCTAAATTACAAGGAATGAAAACATAACCATAGCTACAAAATGTGGGTGAAAGAGGAGGAGAAAGAGATAAAATGAATACTGAATCCAGGAAAAAGTCTAGGACAGAGGGCTTGAAGGCTTTGGTCTTTGATTTCTATTTGCTGTTGTTGCAGGCAGTCATACCTTCCAGTTGTGTTAGAAGTCCTGTATAAGGATTTGGGAATTAGTGCCCAAATGCTGTTTGAAGGTTTACCGGAACTTTCTTGAAGCATGGCCCTTAAAGAACAAAAGGCAAAATTTGGGAATTGCTGAGACTTGGTACAGAGTAACCTGAAAACAGGAGAAATGCAGTGATTGAAGAGGTGGTCTGATAAAGGACATTTGAACAGGGCAGATTGTGTCAAATGGACCCACAGACTTTGTCAGCTGAAGGACAGTTTTCTTTGTATGTGTTTGTTATGGAACCAAATATCGTGTGTGCATGCGCTTAGATACTGCCCCACAAAACATGTTTGTGCAATTCTTCAGTGTTGTCAAAACAGAGGGAAGAGCATTGCTAAAGCTACTAGGGAATGTTCAGAAGACAAGGTTTCCTTTGAGGAAGCAGCTTAGGTGCTGGCTGAGTTACACAGGCTTCATTTGCATATGTGGAGCCTGCGTCGTTTCCAAACTACACCACCACTGCAGCTGTCTTCCTTGCTTTTCTCCTCCTTGGGGCACAATGCTCAAAACCCACATTAAAGCATGTGAAATAAAGATCCTAGTGAGTAAATTTATACTATGGCTGGGGTTAGACACTTCAGTTAAAAAAAGAAAAATATTCTTCCCAAGCAATGGGGAACCCTTGTTGAAATCTTGCAGGCTTTTGTAGTTGGAGTCATTTTTGGCATCCCTTCAAGGTAACACTGGAAGTGCCAGCAAAGTTCAAGCTATAACGTGGACAGGGCCATAGAAAAGCTGTAGGGGCTCTGTAATTATTACCTATTGGTTGCTCTGTCTATAGTGCACTGAAAAAGTTCTTCTATCTCTAAACCTTGTATGGTGAGAGCACCACTAAGGTCACAGTTTATATTTATCAGTTAACTTGCTAATTTGAAGGGAACACATTGAAGTGGAAATGTAGAAAATAGAAACAACATGAGCAGGTCAAAATATCCAAAACAGCAATATGAAATGTTCCAGTGTAAATACATTTCTATAAAAGGTGTGAATGAAACTTCAAAAAAAAAAAAAATAGATGATGGATTCGGCACAGTCAATGAACACAATTATAAGTAGGTATTGAAGGAAATATTCCACCAGCCATGGATACACAGATAATAATTAATAAGAACCGACTCCTCTCCAGGCAGGCAGGTGCCCAGTATTATTTCACAGTTGACTGTTCAGGGGGTAGAGGTACTCACCTTTGCCACAGATCTTAATAATTTACTGCAGTTTTATCATTAAATCAGCATATAATTGGGAAGGAAATTAGGTTTTTTTTTCATCATCAGGGCAAAGCAATACCATTAATTTAATTATTTGTAGGAAAGGTTTTTTGTAGTCATTCCATATTTTGCTGTGGTTTTTTTTTTTTTTAAGTAAAGTAAAAACAATGCCATTTTTGTCATCTGTGCTTGGTGAAAATATGACAGTGTGATGTGATTTGCAACTTAAGCACAAGCTGGGAAAAATGTACATTTTATCAGGACTGACAATAATGAATTACAAGGAAACACAAATAAGCTAAGAATATATCTGAGACCTCCTACGATTTCTGAAGTTTCCAATGTCTGTGGGAAAAAGGCTACTTCAAGAATTGTACTTCTTATTTATTTTTTTCTCTCAGCAAAATTGCCATAGCCTTGTATAATAATTGACTTCATTTAGTCTCTAGAATACTCAAGTTTGCAAATAACAATGAAAATGAATATTTCATGACATGGGGGATGATAAGCTATAGTTTTGTAACTTTGACTGGTAGCCCAGCATGACAGAGTCAGCATTTACATTTCATGAGAATTTTTGCACCCAGATAGTTAAAAGAACTGCAGCTTAAGACAATAAGCAGGCAGGTGGGGATAGTTAAACAAGACCTTTATTTGTGGGTTTTCTTTTCCTATTGTGGACAGCATTTTGCAGTTCACTTTGGTACATGGAATTTGTTGTGTATGCAGTGCAAAGGGGCATCATAAACCAGTTGCACCTGCAGCAGCCCCAATTGTCTGGAAAAGGCTTTGACGAGCAGACAGGTCTGTTAACAGTGTATCTGGGTTTTCACACGACAAGAGATTTTTTTATTAATTTATTTTCAATGAACAAACGCTGGGTCCAGGTCAGAAGGGTACAGAAGTGTTCCCTGAGGCAGCTTACAGGAAGAGGCGGGTGGGAGTCAGGGCGGTCATGGGCAGGACGAAGGCAGTTCCTTGTAACAGCCATGGTTTCTTGGGGAATACACGGAGACAGAGAAGTGATTAAAGAGCAGTTCAGGGATACTGTAATCCAGCGGGGAGCAGCATCAGGCTCCCCCCTCGGAGCAGGTGAGAAAACTGTAGGAAGGTTTTTTATAGATGCTGAGTCCATTCCAGAGAAATACTGGGGTGGGGATTAGGGGGGAGGGTTGCCGATACATTTAGCGTGGAAAACTAACCTGAGTTGCAATTATCGACGAGAAACCATTAACCTAACCAAAATACTTGGCGAGGTGCAAAATCCCCGAGTGCAAAAAAATGTTGGGAGGTGGTGTAACTTTTGCCGAACTCTGAGATAGCCTTTCCAAAGAGAACAGCGCCGGGGAAGCGGTGCGGGCACTGGAAAGGTTGTGCTCGGGCTACTACTCAGTGCTCGCAGGCTGGCAGTCACTTCACTTTTTCTTTATAGTAAGCAGAGCTCTCCCTATTGTGTGCTGGGGTGTGGGGGGAAGACAAAGAAAGCAGGCTAAGAAATTAAAAAAAGCTGGGGAGGGGTAGGAGCTGTGCTACGGCGGGAGCAGTGTTTCGGGGGTGTGGCGTGGAAATCTGCTTTGAATCGCAGCGTGTTGCCGCGGCCGCCGAGGTCTGAGCGGGTTTTGCAAAGATTTACTTCACTTCAGGCTGGGTCTGCCCCTGGCTGACGTCACGGGCTGGAGCAGCGGCTCCAGAAGGCTGGATGAGTGACAGCCCAGCCTACTTTTTAATAGCTTTGTCATGTGACGGGGAACAGTAGTAAGACAGGTGCCTTCGGTTCACTCTCAGAGAGGGTCTCGTTGCCTGCATGAGTGTCTGCTGCCTGCCTGCCTGCCTCTGGACTGTAGTTTGCCAGCTTTCCTGCCGTCGCTCCGCAGCTGGATGGCGTGGGACATGTGCAACCAGGACTCTGTATGGAGTGATCTCGAGGTGAGAAGTGCGCGGCGTGGGCGGCCGTGGGGTGCCGGCAGCTGGCGGGGCCGTGGGCTCGTCAGGGCACCGGCAGGACAGCCGAGGCAGTGTACTTTGCAAACAAGTCCGTATCTTATCTAACTCCAGTAAGTTTGCTATTTTAAGGTTACTCTGCGATGCCTTGAGCAAATCAAAGCTGAGCTCCTGTCATCAGTATAGTATCTCCTGCAGTTGGAAACTATTTTCATGTGCCTCTGGCTCGCTTTCCCGTCATATGCAATATTTATGCTCTAAGATATTGATATGAATCGGTGTCTGAAGTGGCGTTTCCAGTGGTGTTTAGTGGCCTGGTTGGAAAAATGCCATATTTATTTAGAATAAGACTAATATTTCTTAAAACAAACAAACAACAACAAAAAAAACCAAACTAAACTTAAAATTAAGCAATGGCTTTGTATTTTAATTGCTTGTTTCACTGTGCTCTGTCGAAGGCTTTTTTCCTTGTTTATCAGCTGCAGAATACAAACACGCACACAGGAATGAATACCTTGTTGTTTGGCTTTAGATGCTTTTAAAAGAGATTTCTGGAAGGAGATGTTTCCCTGCTGCTTGTGGTATCGGAATACTGACGCTGTAACTAATGCCCCGTAGAGCAGGGTTCACAGTCAATCTGCGTAGTCCAACAAACGGTTAAATCCCACTGTACAGCAGAGACAACAGGATGAACCATGAGAACAGAGTTTATGCAGGACTGTGTAAACTGCTGCTGCTGCTGCTGCTGCTGCCACCGCCACTGCTGCTTGTGTAAAAATAGACGGCAATACATCAAATCCACAGCTTCTGCTGGCTACAATTCATAAAGGAAAAAATAAAAAAAGGCAAGCAGCCCCGTGGTAATCTCTGGAGTATTAGATGAGGTTTGAGGATTTCTGCATGTTTGCATTCAGCAAAATGGAGCATTACCTGAAAGTTCGGGCAACTTACGAAGCAAGGCAAACTTTCTTTGGACCCCATGGAGAGGAATCCCAACTACAGACCTGCTCAAAGGAACTAATCCTCTGGCTTCGAGCTTGGAATAAGTGCTTAAAATGCTCCCCTTGGGCAACGGGGGAGGGAAAAACAGGTTACAGGCAATGCTTTTTAAATAAGATGTTCATGCTATAGAGAGCTCCCCATCTAAAGTGAACCATTCCCATGTTCTCCGGTATATTTTTCCTATCTGGCAGAGCATGTATGTGGATTCGCAAGTCATTTTGTCATGTTTTAAATATTTGCAGCTTGCCATTGTATCTGCAAATTTCTGTTTGCATATTGTAATTGGTCTTATCTTGTTTTGATTTCTTGGTAAAGTGGAATAGATATGGATAATTCATGTGTCCTGTAGCTATTATGAGTCAAGGCAGTAAGTGGATGACTTTCTGGCTCCAAAGTCCTAATTGTTTCTGAGTAGCTGGAGTGTCCTGTGGGTTGTTGTCTGCCTTGTAGCATGGGTCTCAGCTGCTGTAGCTTCATTTTTCCATCATGTATTATTCCTAATGCTGCTAGGAGCTGATGGAGGAACCAGCTTATATGGAAATACTGAAGATTTATTTTAATCACTGGAGTTCCTGCAGTAATTTCAAGCTAGGAACTAGCTAGAATAGATAATTTATGTCAATGACTTTTTCATAGTGCAGAGAAAAAAAAAAACAAAAAAAAAGAATTTGATCTTAATATTAATTGTGTGGTGGATGGATTAACTGTGGGTAGGATTTTGCCAATGTGCTCCTGCATTGCACTTCCTGTAGCAATACTAGCATCTGCTTGCTGCTTTGGCTCAGGGGATCACCTTTACAGAGCTAAAATAATGCAGGCAGCAGGTACTGGAGGCAGCTTTCATTTTTTGAATCATTAATGTTTGCTGTCAATGTAAAAAGTATTATATTCTCACTCACATAATAACAGGATGGCATGTTGTTTAATAAAGGCCTGCATCACTGTAGCTGATCAGCGTCCCCAGTGCTTCACAGCTTAATGAAGGTGATGTACAGTAAGGTTGTGAAGATTGATAGAGAGAATCCACATGACACACATTTTGTCAAGTCTCTCTTTCTTTCCTGAGTTCATCCCCTTGGCACTTCGTAAAACTTGTTAAAAATAAAACACAGATTATATTTTCATTAATATAATTAATATGGCACAAGTCCAGTCTTCTTTTTTTTTTTTTTTTTTTTTTAAATTTACCTTCAAAGGCACAAAAACAGCCAAAAGGTTAATGGAGAATTATACTTAATTATAATGATTCATTACCATCAGTGCAGTTAAACTAATTTACTGTTTGCGCCTGAACTAAAAGAAAAAAAGGTCTGTTGGAGTGAAATAACGCACAGTAATTAGCCCTTTGTGTTTAGTGACTGCTCTATCCTCCTAAATGTTCCTGTAAAATTAGGGCTGTAGTTGTGGAATAACTATCATATCAAATAACAGTGGGAAGACAGTAAAATGTGTGCGAGCAATGCAGGTGCACCTGTTACAGATGTATAGGCAAACAGTAAATATCAGCGTGTCAGATGAGGACAGTTTTAGGACTTGGAGTGTTAAATCTGGCATCATCCAAAGGCCAAATATAAATTAATAACAGGAACACTTGCTACTAATGTGTCTCAGATTAATGTGCTCTGTGTGCTCAGAAGCATAATGTCATATTCAGAAACATTGATTTTATTATCATGTCAACATTGGCAAGGCATATATACTTCATTTCAGCGGTTACATTTTTTCAGTGACATTGCAGTCACTATAGGTAAATGAAAGCTGTGATGAGCAGGATTTTTTTGTAATACCATTGTTTATGTTGCTTCAAAAGAACTTATAAATGCAGCTTACCAAAAGTAAACATGTTTAAGTAGGTGGTTCTGAGGGTGAAGCTATTTTTATAAATGAAAGCAGTAACAGATCAGCAGGATACTTTAGAAGTCTATGGCATCAGTTATAAGCTACTGACCTGCAGAACACAAACCTGAGAATGATACTGAGAATCTACCTTTTCAGTCAAAAACTAGATTATCCTTTAATGAGATCAGAGATTTCAGCCAAGCATCAAAAAAGGTCATCTCTGTATTGTAAGATTGCTGCCAGAAGGTTGTGTCTCACACTAAAGAAGTGGAAACTCTCTAATTCTTTTTTTTTCTGTCTTATGTCCAAAATAATGGTAAGAAAATTGAGATTAAAAAAAAAGTTAAGATTACTTAAGTGGGGTTCTGACTTCTCATAGTTCTACAGCCCCTTAAATAATAGGAAGAAAAACAACTGCTATTTCAAAGCCTCATTTTGCAGCCTCTCAGCTTCCTTGCCCCTTGGCCTACTCTGTGATTATCTCGTAGTGTCCTGGTAGACGACGAAGTTGTCTGGTAAATTATAGCTCGCACCAGCTGCACCGAGTCTTTGTGCCAACAGACAAAATCTTTGCTTATGGCTGTGCTGCTGCATCCAGCCTGTGCACTGCAGACGCACCGAGATTCCAGGGACAAAAACCTCAATGAAATGCACCTTTAGCAGCCCTCGCTTGCATTATTGTAAAAGGTATCGCAAGACTGACATAACCAGTATTGAGCAATTCACATCCATGGACAGTGTTAGTGCCCTACAGACATCTGCCTTCAGAAAGTGGCACTTTCTCCATTGACTTCAGTCCAAATAGAAGTTGGGAAATCATTCAAACCACCCAGTCGACTGACGGGAGCTGAGGGCATCCTGCTGTTGGCCATCCTTAACACAGTGCTAGAAATACTCAGGGTAGATGCTCTTAGACTGTTGACTTTAGATGGCTTTTAACCATGGAGTGCCTGGTGCCTGGAGCTCCGCGTATGCTTTGCAGTTTGCCCATATTGACGTGGATGTTTGGAGATGAGTTACGACGATACATGGTACAGTGCAGTAGGAATTGCTTAATTGAGCAGCATTGACATATGGGACTCAGCTATTTGCCAAACTGTTACTATGTGTTTTCTATAATTAGGAAATTGTTATGGTGGATACTCTAACATTTCAATTGCTTTGTTGAAATGGATGTATGTTATTAATTATTTCTTCCTTAGTAGGTCAGTCAATACCCTGTCTAGCTTCATACTAGCATATAAAAGGACACTTACTCCAGGTTTGCTTTTATTTATCCTGTCTCCCTAAGTTGTGCAGACAAACATTTTGAGTTGCTGAAGAGGATTCTTGCAGACTAGACTTTGTTTACTGCCTCAACCAAAATGTTTCACAGACCTACTTTAGGATTAGTGAATCAGAGGCTGCCAGAAGAGGAAAACCCATTTTGTTTTCTCAGTACAGCTTCTCTCTGGGAACATCTAGGAAACTGGCTAGGATAATAGATGTGTTCTATCTAGGCGGCGTGAACTAACTATGCCTGTCACCCAGAGGAGACTATAGGGATATTTCAAGCCACACTTTGGTTGTCAGGACCCTTATATGTAACTGGGTGTCTGTGGCTTGTGCATCAAGAAAAGAGCACAGCAGCGTCACTAACCCATACTTTTTAATGCCTATATGGTAGCCACTATCATGACTGGCTGTAAGGATTACAGAAAGGTTCTGTAGAAGTGAAAGTGTGACTATCTCCAGCTTGAGCCAGCCTCCAGGGCTGAAGGCTGTAACAGGCTGTGCCTTTTTAACCTGAATGCATCAGGAAATGCGTGACAGACCTTGCCCAGAGGTATTCATCTGTAACTTCTACCTGCACTGGTTCACTCTGAAGCAGGAGAATAAGGCCATGCTTTGGCCTCTGCTGTTGGATTTAAAGCTTTGAACATGATCGTCATCAAATAGTGTAGGGAGAAAGAAAGTCATTGTCCCTGGACAGAGACGTGATGGAGAAGGCAGCTTATGCCCTGCTGTTTCCCCCTTCCCCTTATATACCTGTGTACAGCTAACAATGATCAAATACTTAGTGTTTCTTTTTTCAGAAAACAAAGTCAATCCTAGTGACCGTGTGCCACAGTTTAACTGAGTCTTAATTCTTATCACAAAATATTAGTTAATAGATTCCTGATAATTAATGAAACTATTTCTGTGTTGCTGTATCCTGCAGTGTGCTGCTCTGGTTGGTGAAGACCAGCCTCTTTGCCCAGATCTCCCAGAACTTGACCTCTCCGAACTAGATGTGAATGACCTGGATGCAGACAGCTTTCTGGGGGGACTCAAGTGGTACAGCGACCAGTCAGAGATCATCTCCAATCAGTACAGCAATGAACCGGCCAATATATTTGAGGTAAGGCAAGATGACGCAAGTCAATGTTGCAAAGTCCTTGCTTGCTTTTTCTTCTGTTTTTTGTTGTTGTTGTTGTTGTTGTTGTTGTTTGTTTGTGGTGGTTTTTTTTTGTTAGCCTGGTGGAGAGCAGCTTATTATTTTCCCCCCATTAAGAGATGAACCTGCTGATGTGTTACAGGTTCTGACTGGTTCCTTTAATTCTCATGATCAAGACCAGGCCTGTGATCTGGAGGGGTGTGGGGGGGAAACCTTAAAAGGATTTAAATGGAACTTCTGATTTTTGAAAGGAAACAGTTAAAGAGTGCCTAAAGTACCCTGGTCTGTGGCGTCAGGGTGAGGAGTTGCACTGTTGTCAGCTACAGAGCAAAACAGAAGTTGAAACTTGTTTGTTGTCTTCCACTTGAATTCCTCGGCAAGAAATAGTGCTGCACAGCAGCTAGCTAATGAGTAGCTGGAACATTTCTAGTAAAGGTTTTTACTACTTAGAGCGTTACTGTGCAAGGTAGTTGCACATAAATTGAGAGGTCCTCAATTTTTTTTATGTATGGGGGAGAATGTGACAGAGAAGGCACTGGGGGCTTTCAGTAGCCCAGGGACCACCTCATCGTTTGTGATGTTTCATAGATCTCCTGGTGGAGAGCAATCTAAAAATAAAAGTCAAAGGGTGATAGGAGAGATTTAAATGTTTTCTTTCCAATTCTGTGTTGGGGGTCAGGGTGTACGAGAGGATCAGGGCATACGAGAGGAGGATTACCGTTTTTTTATCTGTGTATGGGGTCTTCTTCATTTTGTTGTGTAAAGCCTTCATAATTCTTCACCTTGTGGTTTTGGGCAGATGTGCCCCTCCTAAACCCTAACCTCCTTCCCTCCTTATTGATAGGAGAGGCCATAGATCGTTCACTGACTGGGAAATTGGACAATAAATTGATTAGCTGGCAGGAAGACCTTGTAAAAAGCAAGCTACGGGTGCTGCCTCTCACACGCCAGGTACCACAGTTACAGGAAGTACAGCTGGTCCACTGGCTCCAGGAAGCCCCAAATTATCATGGTAGAATTTTAAAGGCTGAAAAAAATTAACTGAAATGGTGTAGTAAAATCCTTACCTAGGATGTGATGTCCTGAATAAAATCCTTCTTTTTTTGTATATACCTCTAAACTCACAGTGATCTCCCTGATGCAGATGAAGTTGCTCTGAATTTATACCAGTGTAACTCATAGCAGAAACTGGTCTTGTCTATTTAGTTTCTGTGATTTACATCCGAGTAACTTGTGATTAATTTTATTTGAATCAAAAGAGCTCTGCAAAGCCTCCTGTTTAGGCCCTCTTTTTTTCTTTAGTTGTATAATGTTTCACATTTTGTTTTACAAAGTTTCCAAGCCCTGTGTGGCTCTTGAATTGCAGTCGTACAGCCTCGGGCGGGGTAGGGCATGTTGGTGACCAACTCTGGATGATCGGTGGCAGGGGGGCAGGGTCCACATTTGCAGCTAGTGTGTGGAGACTGGTTTCGCTTTTTTTATAACTGAAGACACATATTTTTTCCACATTCATCAAAAGCCAAATGCAGAGGCATTTTCCTTTAGGAAAAATCAGTTGAAGATGCAGACTTTCAAAGTGTAAGTTCCAGATAAGTAATATAATTAAGTATTTACCAGTTGTAAGCATACAAATCATTCCAGTAAAACTAGTGGAACTTGGCCACAGGCTTATTGCTTGTCCTGCGTGTTACTGCCAGGCTGCTCTGATGGCCACGGCTGCCGAGTACAGAGTTGTCTCTGATAGGTAGTGACCGTTCTCCTACACACCTTGTATAGGAAACAATTCCTGTTCTGAAAATCAAAGCGTGTTGCAAACAGTGGGACAACCAGATAGGGTGGTAGTTAACCTCATTGCGAGATGGTGACTGGGCAACATCTCATGGGTATGTTTGGGTGTGTCTAAGGATGAACTGCTCTCGTGTGAAGAAACTGGAGGTATGTGTGGAAAAACGGGGAGAATGCAACTGGGGGAATGCATCTAGGCAGCAAGTAATAGGTCAGAAAGAATAGTTTGGAAATGAAATATGCTGCTTCTTTCCTAATGCACGAATTTTGTTGTTTTCTTTGTGAACACCTGGATTTCGTCACACTCATTGACTTCTGCTGCAGGCTGTATCGCTGTCTTATCACAGCTTGGCCCATACTTACCTGTACGGACAAATTGCGCCCTAATGGTATTTTACAATACTGCAGTGCAAAATTAGACTATTTTCAGCTTCTTAGAGTGTTGCATTTATGTGTTTTGGTTGCTTGGCCTAAGAAGATGGGAATGAAACAGTTATTTTCCCCTCCCGTACATTAACCCTGTCCCCATTCTCCACCATGCAGCTGGATGCACTATTTCTTGCCTCTGCTGCACAGTAATGTGACGACTGGGGGTGCTCAAGATCAGAAGAAAAGGTCTTCTTCCTCCAGAGACTATCTCATATACTCTGTGAGGAACTATTTGTTTTAGCTGAGAGAATGGAAGTTTTGTGCAGTCTCTCATTTAGTAATCACTAGATTTTTCCATATTGATCCTCATTGGCTTTAAAAAAACAACCAAACTTCTTTTTATACCTTTTTAAACCTTTTTTTCTCTCTTATCGTTGTGGGAGTACTATGTTTTATCTAATTTAAGCTTCCAGATGAGGTGTTGTCATACAAAAATAGAAATACAGCCTATTTGGGGTGGAAAGGAAAGAACCAGAATGTCAGCCAAATGCTGGGAAGTGCATGAGCAGCATTACTTGCACAAGCTGTACAGTGTTAATTGCGAAACCTAGCCTTGTATGAAGCACACTCTCCTTTGAGGCATTAATGCAGTACATGTGGCATTGTCTACATTAGGGACAGTGTCCAAAAGCCCATTACAAAGTTCCTGAGTGTCTCTGATGCACTGTTTTTAAGAAAGGGTTGTATTTCAGAAAGTGAATTTTCAGTCTCTCTGCAAATCATGTTCCTGAAAGCTTGTTTGAGCTGAGCACCCACAAGCTGAGGCACTCCCAGTGGTACTGGGAGTCTCACAGACTAGAAATTATTCATAGTTATGGTAGCAACCAGGATCCAAGTGAGATAAAGGTCCAATTAATCTAGACAGTTTGTAAGTGTTGAGTATAAATCCCTGCTCTCATCTGCTTAGGTGTGATGAGATCCCGGCCTTCACTGCAGTATTAAAACACACCAGTATTTTGCAGACACACCTAATTCATCACTGCATTATTCTGCTCACATGCCAATGTAACTGATACGAGTCCCAAATCAAGCCTGTTCTGCCCCAGCACGGAGGCTGTTCTTATTGATGTTTGTACTTATGTACATTATGAATTGATTTCCTTCTATTCACATCTTGATCACTTCTGTTTTTCACCTAATTTTCTTTGCCTGTTGTTCTGACTATTGAAAAGATAAAACGAAGGAGTTCTTGCCCCTCAGGGCACTGTCTATTGACACAAGTTCATGCAAGTAAATAGTTAACAAGTCACCCAAGACCAGTTATTTAGATGGTTCACTGCACCATTCACTTTTATTATTTGCTTTTGTGAATAATCAGACTTTAAAAATTGCATTAGCAAAAAATTTAATTTGGCTACTTTTAGAAAATCAAAATGTTTAATTTTTCATTCTCAAAGCCAATACTGTGTGAAACTGTGAACAAGCATACAACTTAATGTGTCATGAGTGAAAAGGCTTCTTGTTCACATAAACTGTTGTCCCTTGAGGCTTCTTGAAATAAACTGTACCATATAATGTAAGATTAGTCATATTTCAAATTACTTATGACCAATGCCTAGCATTATGGTGAGAGATTATATCTATGGTGGGAGTATCTCTTTATTGGCATTGCTTGCAATTAATTCAACTGATGGTTAGAGAAAATGCAGCCCATAGATAGGCAATAAGCTGTTAAAGTACAGTGAACCTGTGTAAAATCATAAATCTTGTACTTGGCAAAATTCTTTTTTTAGCCTTTAAAAAGACTTCAAAAAACCCACATTGCTTGCCCTCCTGCAGATTTCCTTTTTTTAAATTCTGTGTTCCAAGAAGGTGCTCACAATATTTGATGACTTTGTTTTTAATTGTTTTGTATATGTGTAGCCCAGGTTACTTTTCAAGGCCATTCTATGTGCCATGTATTTGGAAAGCCTAAAAAGACAACTATATTTTATTGTAGGCGGCCAAAAAGCACTGTATTACAAGCAATCAGAGTGTGAGGGGAGAAAGAAACACACAATGAAATGCAGGCTGTCTTTCCCCTGGCAGCAGGGAAATTCATGGAGATAAATGATTTCTTATTTATTTGGAAGGGTTTGTATCAGGAAGGTGATAAGTGTTGAGGGAAGCCTTAAACATCACCAGGGTAATTTGCATTGGTTCAGATTATAAACTCCCTCATTCTGTGGTGCTGCCAGTCTCTTTCACCATTGCAGGTTGTTCATTCAAGGTTTGCAGCCAGATTGATTAATGAATTACCAGATCTTGCGTAAAATGACTTGGCCTGACTTTTAAACAACCATCAATGTTTTCTTTGCCGGTCTTGTGACTGGTGTTAATAGGTTCCAGAGAACTGAGCCTATATAGACTTGCTGTAGTGGCCTTCCCTAGCATTTTTTCCACTTTTTAATTTTCTCTAGAACTAGTAGCCCAGGGCAGGCAGTTCAAGGAGATACAATCACGGGGAAAAAAAGACATAGTAGTCAAATCCTTGATGGCTGATGCCCTTCAGTGCCAAATCAGCATGATTTATCATAGCCATCTATTCAGCACAACAGAGGCTGGAGGTGAGCTGCATGGTGTACCTCACACAATATGCATAACTAGAGCTCTGAACTTTGAAGGAAAGCCTCAGAGCTATTTGCAAAGTGCTGGTGCTTAGTGAATACTAAATTACATTTAGGAAATAGTCTACTGCTACCAGTTATACTTCATTTTTATTCTTGACACAGACACCTAAATCAGAGAACAGTAACATTTCAGAGATTATGGTAGCAGTTTGGGTATGTTCCAACACTATAATAGGATCAGAATTTTAAGGCCTTTTTTATTATTACCAATAGTCACTTAGTTTCTACTGCAGCGTACTTTGTAGGGAATTACAGCTTTTACTAAAAAGATTAAAATGCTATTATGCAAATGATTGCAGTATGTTATTATGTTTACAAATTAACATCCATGGCTCAACACACAAATTAACTAACTATTCCATCTATATTATTAAGGATTTAATAAAGTAACTGTTGATAAAAATGAGGAGCTTGGAACAGTTAATAGGAGCTGATCATGATTTAACATAGAACTTAAACATTGTGTTTAATGTTCAAATGGCATAATGGCAGAATAAAGCTTATCAAAGTGCTTGAAAGGACTGTGATTGTGTGCACCACACAGCAGCCTGTCTGAGGCCTTGGAAGGCATGAACGAAATAGCTCTGGGCAGTAGCGTAGAGCATACTGGTGAATATGGAAGCAACACAGGTCCAAATTGTATCAACATGTATTTCCATGCTCTAATAAGTAGGTGTTTTTGAAATTCATATTCATACACATTAAATGTTATACATGATAAGCACATGTAGGGTACTTGTGAACTTGTGTCCATCTAAAATGCAATCTGTAATTAACTGTTTCTATGGCAAATGGGATTTCATTGCAGAAAGTATCACTGTATGGCAAAAAAATGGGAAGGCTGAGTTCAGACTGAGATTCCTTTACAAACAGTGCTGCAAATCGTTATTCCTAACAGTTCATAAGAGATCATAAAAGCAAGCCAGGTAAGAGCTACTGAGGTCCAAGAGAAATTAATGTACAGTATGTGGTTATGGGATAGATTTAGTAGTGAAACAGACAACGTTGTAGGTTTAATACAACAATAAACATAAAAGGCAAAAGATGCAGATTTGGGATAGGAAACTTTATAAGAATGATAAAAGGTAACAATGTATCATAAAACCCACTTCTGAAACTAGGAGAAGACCCTCAGTTCCTGGGAAAGAAAATAGCAGACACTTGGCAAAAGTGCCAGAATTTTTATATTCCTAATGGAGCAATGTCACATTTCTTGTGTATTTGAATGCATTACCTTTACCAGCATCTCCAGCCTGACTCAGGTCTTTACATCTGCTAAATAGAAGACCAGCATAATAACATCATGTCTATGTGGGATGATGTATGTAAACTATAATCTATGTTTAGCTATGCTGACATTTAAAAAGGCTCAAGCAGTAAGTGGAATTTATTTTACTCGAACCAGCTGCTATGTAATTGGGAAGCATTTATGCAAATGCTCTGTATCTAGTGTTAGCAAGGTGTGCTGCTGCTCCCTTTTCTTTTCCGCTTGGACAAACTACAAACTGTCTAAACACACCTCTGTTTTAATGCAAAAACCACTTGGCATGTTGGTTGAAACCTTCAGGCAGGAAAGAAGTCCCAAATGAGCAAAAACAATTGCTTTGAGAGCTTATTGTTTGATGTATGGGGGCCACCAAGACCATTCCCCAGGTGTGCAATCAAGCAAATGTGACTGATCCACTTCATAGTCCCATTGCAGAGGCATTTCACCTGGAGCAGCCGTGGCTTGTGTGCTGCTGGTCTGTAGAACACCTGTCCTTCTTCTGAGAGGGAAGACCAGTACTCACCAGAACAGTAGTAGCTAATTAGGTCATTAGAAGGATGTCTTGGCCTGTGTTAGAACCAGCCCTTGAGGACACTGTGTTCCACTGTGTTCCCACTGGCTACATATCTAAATACGAACTGGTGTCAGCTGCCATACAAACAAAAATGTAATAGCCTCCTTTCACAGAGGTCAGCTTAAATCCACTTTGGTCACAGTGACACTCCACATCTGTTTTGGTGAGATGCAGCTTCTTAAGGTGGCATTTGGACTTCATAAGCACACAAACAACTGAGCTATAAATTGCTACTGGTGGAGTTATTTTGAATAAGTGTATACTGTTTCATATTTATAATGGTGAGGCTTCATAATATTCGCAGTGAATATATAACACAGATCAGTTCAACAAGCATGAAATTGTATGTTGTCAACTTGTCACATAAATAGAGCCATATTCTAGCTTACGATAATGTTGAACTAAATATTTTCTCCCTGGAACTGCAGAGAGGGTCACAAAAATGTGGGACAGTAGCTCTGTCTTTTGTTAGAAAAATGCTCTCAGACTCATTGCTAGTGGGAAGTAAATATTTCTGATAATATTCTTCTGGTTTTTGAATTCCCCATTGGCTTACCATCAGCAACAGAAAGTTTGCCTTTCTTAGACAAGTGATAATTCATTAAATTAAATTTATTTCTGTTGATGGTTTTGTTTCTAGTGTAACCTCTTTTATTTTTTTTTATTGTTGCTATTTTTGCACTATGCATCATTGCTAATTGCTACTAAATGGTCCATCTTAACCCTGGCATGCTCTTTCCCTGCTGCCCCATCCCACTTAACATTAACTCTGGCCTATGCCATTACAGAGGGATAAAATTATCACAAGGCTTCATTTAGAAATTCTTTTTTTGTTAGTGCCACTAACCTATTGTGCATGTGTAGGTCAGGAGGAGGAAATTGCATGGAGCATATTTGTTGCAGGGAGAAAGTTTTGTTATTGAATCATGTTGAACTGTTTTTTCCCCATGAACAGAGAAAAAATACAAAGAAGAGTGTATATGTGTCTGTGAAAACTTACCTACTTGTAGCTGTTGTTGTACTACTGTGGTTAATACTCAGATGCACTGGAAATTTGCAGCCTTTCTGGAGGAGTACCCCCTGTCAGCTGTATAGGCCTCTTTTTCTCCAGTGTCTGATTTTTATTTTGCTGGCTTTGTGCAGGTGCATACAGGATCCTAATGCCTTTGCAAGTGATGGGCTGCAGCCTTGGCAGGCACAGGTCTCTGACTGTGTATGCCTGCACACACAGCCATGGAGGCTGGGTTCAGGTCTTGGTGGAAATCATCCCCTTTGCAACACATAGCTGGTTGCTTTGGCTGAATTTTCTGTTCTGACACAATGGAGCAACAGTCTTGCTTCGTAATGATTGAGAAATTAATTAGCACTTTGTGGTGGTGATGAGTCTGAAGGGCCATGATTGGAGTTTGCTTTTTACCACATGCAGTAATCACTGGGTTTTGTTTATGAAAGCACAAACCCAAAACCTATTGAGATTTTGGTGTTGTCGTGAAGCATGAGCTGTGTGATGCACTAGAATAATACTTCCATTTCCTCACACACATCTGTTCTTTTGTGCTTTACTGTGAGTAACACAATGGGGTGCTGGTCCATAATGGGTACTTCTAATCACTAAGACGATAATCAGAAGAACAGAGTATTTTTTGTGAGGAGCCGTGGTGGCAGCCTCAGGCAAGTGTTGTTGACTTGTTGATTTATGACAGCTCTGAGTTTCCTGAACTGCTCACAGCCATCCAGCTTATCACATGAAGTTGAGGAGGATCATCCCTTCCAAGCACATTACAGGGTTGGAGGTGTCAAAGGGACAGGGAGAACTTCCTACACCCCTACACGTCTGTCTGCTGCCATAGCTGTTCCTTGAAGGCCCCGTGATATCACATCTTTATCAGGCTTTGGAGGGGCTGTCCATCAAATGGTATAAGGGACTGCTGGTCTCTCCTACAGGAGATACACTTGAATGAAAATAGAGAAATTGGGTAGAAAAGTTTCTCATCCATGAGATTACTTTCAAGGAGGTGGTTATCTGGAGGATTGGTTTGGTCAGGGGAGCTTCCACATAAGCTGCTAGAAGAAACAATGATGGTTTTCTCCTGGAATGGTCGTTTCTCCTCGAGGGCAAAAAAGTCTTTCTGAAAATACTCCAAAACCTTTACAAAAAATCCTATTATTCTTCTTCCATGTTGCTGTTTAAGCAGTGACATAATGACTCAGGAAGTGCGTTGCAGACCTTAGGTAATAAATGTTGTGAAAGTGAGACATTTCACTGAGATTTTTACTTCAGTGAGAATGCTGCAGGCTTGCACGTTTGCACAAAGCAGTTGGTGACCAGAAGTGAAAAGCAGGTATTACGAGAGTTTTAGAAGTCTTCTAATATTCAGATTCTCTTTTTTTTTTTTTCTTTAAACGCGTATCACTTGGCTAGCTAAATCTAGCAGTAACGTTCTCCACTCTGTCAGGCTCTGTGTGTTGAGACTGAGTGAAGATCTTTGGTCTGTTGGTATCAACTTCAAGAGGGCTTCTTGTTGAGGTGTAGGCAGCCAGTTAGTCCAGGTGAGAGTGTGGGTGATAAAGGATGAAGAATGAACTTGGAACAGGGGAGGGTTTTGCTCAATCAGAGTGGTTGAAGTGGGAAGGGACCTCAGGAGGTCATTTGGTCCAATACCACCTGTTCAGGCAGGACTACATGGATCAAGAAGTTGAGGAATGATTTCTGTGTTCCTTTGCTGCCGATTCTCCCCTCCTTAAAATGACTGTATTAGTACTGAGTTTGGATTTTTAATGAGTTCCTGATCCCATTTAGAAAATCTTAGCCCATAGTCCCAAGCAACTATGGAATTTCCCTGAGACGTGCCTGTATATAGCAAGAAGCCCATTATTGCCAAATCCTAGTTTTCAGAGGAAGATGGGTGGCAGTCAAGAGTATTCTCAGTCTGGCCTTGGTTTTCATGACAAATTTTCATATAAGGAAACCTACTTCTTGGGCTAATCTTAGCCTCTACAGGTACTGAGCTTGTCCATTTTCAGAGGCTTGTTGTTGGTGTAGTGAAATTGTAGTCCGGTTGAAATGGATGCATATGCAATTATTTTAATAAACAAAACCAAAGCATGTGCTTCCTGATCTCTGGTTAGAGGTGGCCTGTTAGGCATTAGATCCTCCAGGCATACACAAAAGGAGCAATAGGCTTTTCTTTCTATTTGTCTGGGGAAAACTTAGGCATTTTTGAAATTCTTTTTCTGGTTTTGTGTTTGCTTTACTGTTTTTTCTCCCACCAGGACTAGTGTGGATTTTCTTGGCTGTCTTGACTGTCCTTAAAAACCCAACAATCACTCTTCACATAAGTATGAAGACATCAGGCAAAACAATGGCAATTGTCACCTCAATTGCATCTGGAAAAAAGCCAAAAAAATTGTGGATTTTTTTTCTGAGACATAAGAAAATATCACATGATCCTTAACACTGTAGAGACATTCATCCATTTCCAGTGAAAGGATGTCAAAGTGCTTCTGCTTGTGTGTGATGGGAGTGTTGCCATCTCTTGTCATTTTCTTTGCTGTTGATCCCACTCTCCTATAGGAAGGATCAGGTCAAATGCTTCTCTGAAGACCAAGTCTCCTACTTGCAGCAGGAAATCTTTCAGGCGGAGAGGATAATGTTACCAAACAGAGGCTAACATTACAAAACAGCTCTACTGCCTCTGGCGCGGTCTAGATCATCACAGACCAATAACTCCTATCATGTCACTCTTGCGGCAACTTATTATCTACGTTTTTCTGTAAATCTAATCCAAGACTGTCATTACCAGTTTCAGGTAGGTGAACACCATCTGGGTGAAATAACCATGTGCCAGTGACGGGCTGGAGGGGCCTCTTGTTAGTTAATCATCCCTACCTTCCCTTTGATGAGTTAATTTGTCTGTTGAGCCATGGAGGAGCCCCCAAGAGCTCCCAGGAGCCCCTTGTTAAAATTCTGCCAACAAATGGAAAGATAGGGATGATTTCACTCTTTTTGCTGGATCCTGTGCTATCTATGATATTGCTATATCATCCATAATGCACACCTTTCTATGCAATCTTTTTGTTACAGTTCTGGAGGTACATTACTTCT
Source organism: Climacteris rufus (assembly GCA_013398175.1). Classification (NCBI taxonomy): domain Eukaryota; kingdom Metazoa; phylum Chordata; class Aves; order Passeriformes; family Climacteridae; genus Climacteris; species Climacteris rufus. Next base: position 73,606 of record VZRZ01001950.1, on the reverse strand, counting down.
TTGTGCATTTACTTTTTAAACATTGTCACTGGATACCTGACCCTCCTGAAAATCTCTTCCCATGAATTAAGGTTAATTTTAGTACTTCTATGTGGCCTTTTAGTAGCTGGCATGCCAGGTTCCTCGGCTGTGATGCTGGGCCATACTATTTGTTTTCCCTTCAGTTATTAAACGCTGGTTTTATTTACTTTTTTTGTGGTAATTCCTTAAAAACCCTTTAGCAGGGGGGAGTCTGTATGTACTAGTGACCAGCCCATCTCAGTTATGTGATGTGCACTTTGAAGTCCTTAGAGGGAGCAAAGGTAGTGAAAGAAGAAAAGAGCTGGTCCTTGGGGTTTGTGAGTGAAGACAAACTCAAGTTATTTTTCCCTCAGAGGCCTGCAAGCACTGCTGTCTAACGAGACTACTCTTCCTCCCAGGCAGCTGGAGGCAGTTACAGTCTGCTGAGCTTGTCCAGTCCAGGAAATAAAGTTCTAACCTACAACACAGCTCGGAGTTGCAGTTGTGTCAATGTCATTTGGGACTACCAAACCCAAGGAGAAGCTGCTTTAAGTAGTATATCCCAACATGGAGACTTATTTATCTCCAAACCTAAGAAGAAGAAAATTAAATTAAAAAACAAAATTAAAACTCAACTGGATGAAAACTCACATGAGACTAGGAAGCTAGGCGATGCTATCACTCGGAAGATGTTCTGCTCTCTTTGTAACTAGTCAGAGGGTATGGTAGCTCTGATACAGTGCTCTTCAGCCAGATCAGGGCAAGCTCTTGCAAGGGTACACGTATGCCTCTACATAGTGCTGATGGGTGCTGTGGGGGGATTTACTAGCTTTCGCCCAATATTCATCTTTCTCCTAGGTTCAGTTCTGAGAGAGAGCAAACCTCTCTCTCAGAGGAACACAGGGACATGGGGAAAGTGATGAGGGGTTACTGGAGTAGATCCAGAAGAGGGAATTGGGATCCCACTGGGCTATGAGCTCTGCCTAGAGATGACCGTAATGTACCAAAGAGGTTCCTGCAGTTAGGCAGCATCTCTGTACTGTGTTTTCAGAACTGAGTTGGGAAGGACTATTTGGCTGTGTCCTGTACAGCCACAAATGATTTCCAGGAATCTGCACTCCACTGCAATTGGAATCACGTCAGAGTCTCTGCACTTCAAGTCCAGTATGGTCAGAGCTAATAGACCACAGGAGCCTTATTCTCTGCTGGACCATCATCATCACTTTACAGAACTGCTTCTAGCACATGCAGCTCTGTGAACACCATCAAGACGTACTTGAACTGCCTCTCTGTGGACTCCATCTGGACCCAAGAGGGTAGCCCCATGATGTCTCTTTCAGGAACTCTCACGAGATTACACGTGTGAAGCTTTAATTTTTAGACACAAGCCTACAGAAGGAGACATATCCCTAAACGTATGCCTGTAATAGTTTCTGTTTCCTAAACCATGTCTTTGAAGATGGCGGATATATGTTCTTGAAGATATTCCTTGGCCTAGCAGGCACATCAAAAACTTCCTAATAAATTGCTTTTGTGAGTATTGGTCTTTCCTATTAGTCCAGCTTGAAACATCCAGGAATGCTGCCTTCTCAAGGCTGTTGCTACCAAGTTACGCCGTGCACATAGCAGGAACTTCAAACTGAACCCTTCCACTTGGTCTCCCATTATTCCTTTCTGCATGATCACTCCAGCTTGCCCTCCATCACTAGAATGCTGGCTTGGATTTTTCCTCAAGCCAGATTCAGAGAGATGACAAAAATCCACTCCTATCTCTTGTCCTTCCCTACACCTGCTTTTGGGAGTGCAGTGACAGATACCAGTTTTGTTGTGTGCTAATGTTACTGCTCTGTTTACAGCAGATTTAAGAGTTTACATTAGGCCACAGTGTTATCTTCCAGTTTTCCTAATTCTATCTGCTGGCAATCCCAGCAATGTGGTCGGGATGGCTGCCCCTGTCCTAAAGGAATTTGTGTCAATTTCTGCAGGGACAAATCCTCCCTGTGCTAAACCGCTTTGCAGTATTTGCTCAAACTCAAATTTTGACAAAGACATTCTGTCCACATCCACCAGAAGAGATTGCTTTTTTTTCGGATGCACTTGGAGGTAGATGTGTTGGAAGCTGCCTGTACCTGGCTGATAACTGAGACAGAGCATCTATGTAGCACGATCCATGCCCTTTTCTAATTTGTCTTTGAATGACAAATGTGTCTTCACTGAATCAGCAAAAGAAGAGATCTTACAGTGGAATTCATTGCCCTTCTGTCCCTTTTAACAGAGCAGCTAGGTTTTCCCAATTCCTCCCCAAAATTAATCTTTAAAAGAACTTTTATAAAGACATACGTCAAATGTATTGTCCACAATGTCATTATATTCTCTAGTCATTTCCAATTCATAATGTGTTGTTATTTCTTTAGAATCGCCCCAACAATGCTGGTGTATTCCAAATAAAAAAATAAAAAAAAAAATTAAAATCTTTGTGAAAATCAAAGTTGCAGGGATTTGGAGATAGTCCCTATTAGTCCTCATCACTGTTGTCCCTGGAGAGTCAACTCTAAGAGTTGAGTGGATGACCTCAAAAAAGAAGAGCAGATTTCATTCCAAACTTCTGCATTTCACACAGGAACCAGGCACAAGTTAGCCAAGGTTCTCTTGAGAGGCTTTGAAATGAGAAATTGGTCAATTTTTTCATGGCTTCAGTTTTCATCACAAGTGTGCTGCTTAGTTCTAAAAGGGAATCTCTTTTAACTTTGAAACTGCCGACTGGTAAGCAAAACCTTTCTCAAGGTGAGGCCTTGGCAAACTAAGCAAACTAAGTGTGTGTGTGTGTGTGTGTGTGTGTGGAAAATGGCAGGACAATACTGTAGTATAATAACATGCTTGTTTTCAATAACAAAGGAGTCAAAATGCTCATAGACTTGGAATGGAAACCTAGAAAATACTTAAATGTTTGAATCCATCTGCATTGTTTCTATGCAAAGAAAATGCATTTCCTGTTGCCCAATTTGTACACTCCAAAATTCCTGGAGATGTCTGCCTCCTATTTATTGAATACTTCTACCTTTGGATATGTGCAGGTGTCCTTTCTGGTTTTTAAAGCTACTCAGCTAATGAGGGATCAGGGCCACTTCACCTGGTGTTCTCCTCTGAAATCTAGTAATTGTTTTGCATTGGTGATAATTGTACCTAGAGATATTAGACAAACCCACTGATTCAGACTCTGTAACTCTTGACTATCTTCCCAAATTGCATTCCATGATTTGGTTAGATTATATCTTATCTCTAACCTTCTTGCTTCAATAAACACACAGTATCTAACTTGTCTTCTTCCACCTTATACACATGGAAAATCATCAGCGCTTAATTTGTTGCTGGCATTAATGGTACAATTCCTCATCCTAATTCCAATTCACTCTGCCTGATATCCCACAAATGCCTTTGAGAAAGTATTTTATCCCTGATACTGTGCCAAAGTCACTTTCTTCCTTCATCACTGCTGTTTGACTTTCTATGGACTTCATAACGACCTTTGCAGGCTGTGGTAGATGACACAGTCTTACATATGGAAGTCCACAAACGAGTGCCACATCTCAGGCTGTCACTTCAGCTCCGAAGGACCCTGGGAACAGATCCCTGTTCTTGAGCTATTACTATAGCAAAAAAGTGTAGTCTCTTCACTAGCAAAGAAAAGAATGGAAAGAGTATACAGTAAAAAACAGGACAGCAACGCAACAGCATTTTTTTTCTTAAAAAATCTGTCTGGCAAGTGGTGACACACTGCAGACACCCCATGCTCTGCCCTCCCATAAGGCTCTGCTCCTTGGGACCCTTGTGCAGTACAGCTGCCATCATGGTGGCCTGATGGGGATATTCACAGGGATTGCTTTGTGATTGTGTTTGATTCCAAACGCCATCCAAAATCTACAGTAAAATATTTTACTACTTTGCTTTATAGTAATTTGGGAATCTTCAAGATGAAGGTTCTGCTGAACCCTCAGTTCACTTTCTTCTTCTTACCTTTCCTTGGGACAGTTATGTCTGTGTGATTATCTGTACCAGTAAAGACTACCGAACAGGCTTTGGATGTTTTCTGGTTTTTATATTCCCAAATTAAGTTATGCAAAGAGAAGGCCCCACACAAGCAATATGTTTTGTGGGCCCTTTGTTTTTCCAAGATACTTACTGAGTTGCTGTTCTATTATAGCCTCTTCCTCCTGTGTTTTGGGGAATTAGCTCCACTTTTCATCTTGAGATGGATGGTCTCCCTGCTCACTTTTGAACTCAGTCATGACTGTGTTCCTTTTCAGTGGTCCAAACTTGTCTCGTTTGCTGTAGCCCCTAACATCCTCTGCGTCATGCAGGTACCCTTTGTCTTTCTGATACGGAGTTATATTTGACACACCAGCCTTGTTCTGTGTGTCTGTTCACTACTGTCTCTGTGTTAACTTTCTCTGGAAAACTCCATTCTGAAACATTAGTATTAAGTGACCAAACATTATGGTGTCATTTTCTGTACAAAAAATGGCAAAATCACCAAGTTCCATGAATGTACCAAATGAGCTTCCTCTTAGCTATGGACTGTGACTCCGACACTCTTGACAACCATTTTTTTAGTTTTCTGACAACTAGAAGTTCTGCTGAGAGTACTTTGGGATGGGAAATGTGTGCACTATTGATGTTGGTGAAGTGTCCCCTGCTTGGAAGGGGATGCTGGTGTTGCTGGTTGGAGCCCTGCCCTCCACCATTCCTATGGCTTACAGGCCACAGCCTCTCTGGCGTGGAGAAATTGACTAATCTGTGGGCATCAAATCCCCTTCTATAAAGCAGGGATTATAATTCTCCTTTCTTGATCTTGTCTGTTTGAACTGTGACAACTTTTTGCAGATAACTTTCCCTTGAGATGTTAATGGAGATCATTCAGTGCAATAGACATGTTTCCTTGGTAGTGCTAGAATACTACTTAATCAGGAAAAATTTAAATTGCAGGAGATGGGTACTAGTGTTAATCGTCATAATGAAGATGGAGGGTGATTTTTGCGCATGAGAGTGGAAGGAAAGGATGAGAAATAGATGTCTAAAATCACTGAGTGCATACTTTCAAAGACAGGGCTTGCTCAGCAGCCAGGTGACAACAGACATGTTGTTTATTTGACAGAGAGGCTGTGAACTTAACTCCTGACTCAAAAAGAAAGCTTGCTTCCCAAATGAAGACATATGGAGGGTTTTAATGGCAGTTGCAAGACATGTGGCTGGGTTATGCCACTATGTGTGAGCCTATAAAAGCACCGGGTGTATATCTGGTGAGGGAATCTGTGAATTCCACCACTATTTAAGAGTAAAAATATTTCTCACCCTGAAAAAAAAGTCAAAGAAAAATTGTGTCTGAGAGGACAGGCTCTGCCAGCTCCAAGGCAGTCAGATGTGGTGTCTGCCCAGTAAGGGAAGACACTTCCATTTGGCTACAGGGATGGGTTTTAGCTTGACCTTGCCCAGTGTTTCTATCTAGAAGTTGGCCTCATTCAAGGTGAGGTTTTTAAATTATGTTAAAAGTGACTCATACTAAAAACTTGTAGTAAAACAAGGGAAGGAAAAAATACTGGAAAACATACTGTGTGCCTGAATCAGTTTCCATTCGGTGCTCTTCTTGTGGCCGTCATCCAGATGTCAGGACTGGCGTAGTACCGGGGACATCATGTGGAAGGTCGTGGGCAGCAGTCAGTGTGCGGAGGCACTTGCTGCTTGAATCCTGTGATGTTCTCATCTGAGCTCGTACAGTGAGTACCCACAGTGGTGTTATCTGCAGAAGTGCAGAGTTGAGGCAACAACAGCAGCAGGGGTGTTACACTGAATGACCGGTTTCTGTGGTGATGTCTTTCAGACTGGCTGTAGCACGAGTGAAATGTGTGTAAGGACAGAGAACATTTGTGCTTTTCTTTGGAGTTTCTTTTTTTTGGTATCCTGTCATGATTTTCAGTGAGGAGCAGATGAACAGGTATCCCACTTAAGAGAGCTTAAAGAAAAACTGCTTGTGCCTAAAAAACCCACCAAAATCTCAATTTATGTGTTTTAAAGTCGAAGTGGCTTCATTAAAGGTTGTAGGGTCTTGCAGTTTTACCCCAAAGAAACATTGCTAGCTCCACAGTTGAGCTGGCAGGGATCTGTGTCAGACTGTGGAGCTTTAATCATATGCGCAAGTCCTCTTACAGTACCAAAAATCGTTTAGTTTTCTTCTAAAGTCACAGACAGGGAGCTAAAATTGTCTCACTCAGATATGCATTTTTGAATTTCAGAATTAAATGTAATAAAGCAGGTTTTTATTTTTATTCTCTTTTGATGAGACACGCAATGAGTGAGTGAGGATGCTGCGTTAGAGTACCTTTTGATTTGGTATTTGCTATGTGTTAAACATTTATATTTCAAAGAAGCATTTGTACCTATACTGAGTGTTTGGCAAATCCAACAGCTCATTAGATGTTAACAATAGCAATACTGCTAAATACAAAGGATTCATAGGCAAAGTACCCCTCAGGCTATATCTCTGAGAGAAAAAGTGGCAAATAGAATCAGAAACTAATTAAATAGTCAGCTAAAGCGAGCATAACTTAAAAAAGCTCTAAAACTACCAAAAATGGAAACATATTACAGTTATCTGCATTCACAGTGCAGAACAAGTTTGGTAGTATTTAAGATAATTCTCTAGTGCCTGCTATTTTTAGTCCAAGGGTAAGCTTCTGTAAGAGCCTTTCAGCATTGCATCCCTTTAACCTGGCCTAACAAGCTAAGCCAGTAAGCTGTCTGATTTCCGTCTTACAGGAGGCAAAGAGATAGCTAAAACAAACCATTTGTGGTGCAAACGCTCAGCCTATCTTGTCTTAAGAGCTTTCTTTGTATGGATTTTTTTTTTTTTCCTAAATGTCTCAGTATTAAGCTTGCTTGTCAGAGACCAAATTGTCAGGCTTTGCTGTTTGGAAATGGTAGAAGTGCAGGAATGAAAGGAAGATTTTAGAGACTCAGCCTCATGGAAATAAACATTTCTGCATTGCCAATGGTGAAACCCCATGAGGGCAGTTTAAGGTATTGCTGTTGATGCATCCAAGGAAAAAGGAATGTCTTTAGTTTTTCTTGGGGAAGAAAGAGCAGACATAAAGGACCTGATTTCCTTCTCACTTATACTTAATCTGTCCTTGTTTAACTCCGTTGGCTTTGCGGGTGATGCTTGATTTGTGCTGCTCTAATCCAAGGGAAGCCAAGCTGGAGTTGGTCACCGGCACTCAGATTTACAGCACTCTTTGCCATCAAAACAGGGCAAGGCCAGATGCAGTTGTAAAACACTGTCGTGCTCATTGCACGTGGGTGTTTTGGTGCTTCAGGTGGATAAGACTTTGCAATATTACTCACTTGCAGATAGCTAGATCTTTTTTACTTGAAATATTCTGTGGTGGGGTGTCCCTTCTCCCACTCCCGCATGTGTAGAATGAAGTGCAACCATTTTTACTTTCTTGTCTTCCTGCTTTCTCTTCTCTCTCCTTTGCTTTCCCCTCCTTTCTCCCTGGTGGTGTGTGTAATTCTTATGTATGTTTACAAAATAGGATTTTATTGCTACCTAAACATGAGTAGTCCTACTCCCACCCGCTCCTCTCAGCCAGCTGAACAAGGCTTGGACACTTTAATCTTGGACTGTTTCCAATCCACAGCTCCCTTCCCCTCTTTCTTCCCACTCTTTTGGATGCTGATAAAGCAGGGGAAAATATCTCAATACAAAGGGAGGCCTTCTTAGCCAGGAAGACGTAGGCTCTGTTGAACCCAATGTCTGCAGGGTCCCATCTCTGGTTTAGTATTCAAATGGTTTCAATTTACTTATTATTCCTGGGGTTAGGCACATCCCGTGGGGTTTTTCCTGTGCATCTAGCTGCTACACAGGCTCAAATTATAACTTGTGTTAACTTCAGCGGGGATAACTTTTAAATTGAAGATGCACTTGACATGAACAAATAATGTCCGTGTATTTCCAGTAGGGAATGTGAGCACAGCATGTACCGCATTGCAGGCAAGCTGAACCCAAGCCACTGTTAAACTCAGTGTCTTAGTCATAGCAATGCAGTGCTCAGCTGCAAAACTCAATTGATAAGGAGGAAGAATTAGCCCTTGCTGGCCTCTAGGTGGCCTGCTGTTAGTCCTGGGACAGGGTGTTACAGATACACTTTGCAGGAGCTGCTGTTCTCAGCTTAAGTATCAACATACACAAAGAGCAGAGGACCAGGTCCCCAGCTAGTGTAAGTCTGCATAGCTCTGTTAAAACCTGTGGAGAGGCCCTAATTTACAGCAGCTGAACATCTGGGCCTAAGTTCTTTTTCTTTTGGTTACCAGCAGGATTAAATTGAAGTACCCCAAATTATTTATTATAGGTGCTGTGGCAGCATCTCAAAGCCCGATGGTAAAACAGGACACCATTGTGAAAGGAGTTGTGTGAACACATAACAAAAAGACAGTCCCTGTCTAAAGGAACTTATGGCCTAATTAATAATGTTATTTAGTGCATTGGTAAGTACAGCTGGACTTGACTGCCTGTTCTGTGTCATTTTTAAAGAGGTTTAAAACGATATACCCAGGTTGATTTTTGCCATTTCTGATGAAAAAGGGACTGGTTAACATCAGTGCCTCACTAAAAAAAATTGCAATCTTTTACATTATACAGATGGAGGGCTTGCTTGTGATCAGGAACATGCAGACTTTTAAAAGACTACCAGAAAATGAGCAATAAATTCAGTTTTGACTACGAAATAAATAGAAGAGAGGCAACTGCAGTGAGAACTGTAGCGTGCACCACAGTATGCATACACTACATAACCCTGCTAGACTGGTTGAAGGTAAATGGACACGGTAGCCTTAATGAAAACTAGCAAATCAGTTTTACAATTTAGTGTCACCCCAATTTAATTAACATTATCTGTGAAGACTAGTGAGTTCCAGGAAACTTACAAACAAGCCAGCAATGGATGTGCTCTAGAGGAAACTGCAACAGATAGCCCTTCTGTGATGTTTGCTTTTTTTTGTTTTCTGTTTTAAAATCACCATCTCTGCAATTCTATTTGCAAATACAAAATTGCATTAAAAGAACATTAAAGTTTTAGCAATGATTGACAAATCAAGGAGATACGTAACTGAAGACATCATCAGACATACGTATTCAAATGTCTAACTGGTGAAAAATTCAGATTAATCTCTTCATCCTGAAGAGTATTCTTGGTGGCTGTAGGGGTTTACCAGGTTGCACTGTTGAGCCATTGCTTTTTGAGGGGAAGACTTACTTTCTTGCTAGGATAGGCTTCCATTTTATTTTCATGGGATTGTAAAGGCACTCTGAAAAGCCTGGCAAAGTGTACCTGTGATCTATGCTGTTAAACCCTATATCTGTTAGGACCTTCCTTACTGTGGCATCTCCACATTCTCATTTGGTGCTTCATTATAAATGAGCCTTTATTGTTCTCAGCCTAGGACAGAGTACAGGTACCTGAGGTTTAGTTTATATAGCTAAACCACCTCTCTAAATGGTGTATGTGTCACTCAATAGATCTGCTAGTACATGCAAGGAGTACACTGAAGCCATTGCTATGACACCTAAAAATAAGAGTATAGCTGTATAGGTAAAATATATAGAGTAAATGCATCTTTAGGCTTGTAAACACGTTTTTGTGTTGTGTCAGAGTTAAACATTTTTAGCCAACTCAAATCAGATAGCTATCATCCAGTTAAATGGCAATAAAAATTGATAGGAAGCCCAAATGTATTAATGATGTACTAATTCATTCATACTTTGCTGTAAGGAAAACCAGTGTTTTTCTTCCTGTGAAACATGACTTGTGTTTGTAATACCTGTTCAGTGGGCATGTGCTAGGCTTGATGAAACTGAACACGCTGAAAAATTAAAATATCATAAAAAGCATTTAATGAAGTTGATACTTTATAAATGCTAATTTCCTGGTCAAATTAAATTCCAATTTTGCAACAGTAAGAGCACCAGGTAGAAGTATCTTATTTTGTGGTTTAAAAAGGATTTTTTGAGTGTGTGTGTCACTTGCACAAAAAACGGTCTCCAAATATATAAGCAAAATTTAAAAATCTATGTAAACTCTTCTCTGCTATATTTACCCTTACATTTATATTTCTTTAGATTTATAAATCTCAAGATAGATGTAGGGATGATTATAGACATCCTGACACATTCAATATAATTAAAACTAAAGCAAATACAACGCTGAAATAGAGAATGAACAAAAACGACAAGATAATGCTTCTTAGTTTGCAAAGGAAGGGTCCATACTACCATTCAAGTTCAGTTTTTAGATATATCTGTCATGATAAAGAGGACAAACAAGTTTTTTACATCAGTTACATGTGTAAAATCATCACTGCAAAATATATGTAGCTCTTTTTTTTTCCCCAGGATATGCTATGCTGCCTAACAAAGGTACATGAATGTTGAAAAATTTTATGTCAGTGCATAGAGAGATTAGTGTGGACATGGACCATAAATCAAGTAAATAAATAAATCTGAGCAAGCAGTGCTTGACTGTTTGGTCTGAAATACTGCTGACAGTCTCTGAAAGCTCTGCAATGGGAGAGTCCCAAATGTCTTCCCTATCTTATGCTGTACCCTTTCTTCCCCTTCTTCCCTCTTTCTGCAGTACCTACTCCCTGTTAGAGCTTGTCCAGACACTGGGATCCCAGGAACTCTAACTGTCTACCCTCCTGTATATTATTTAGGTGCATAATACTAATTAAAATTCTCTGTCTGGGTTGTTGCTCTGGACCTTATTACACGCATGAGCAACTGTGTATGAATGGGGAAGGGAGGATGGGTAAGAGGTGCCATTTGCTGCTCCAGGGGGAAGCTTCTGGGTGGTGTGCTCAGAGGCAGCCTGCCTAACATCTCTCACCCTGGGCAGTGAGCTACTTGTGCAGGTCGAACTGCGTGTCCTGCATCACCCCTCCCCAGCAGCCACTCACCTGCTCCTCTGCTCATCCGTGCCTCCCCACCGGAGCTGGCAGGCAGCAAACTTCACCTCCACCCTAGCTTCTCTGGCTGTCTTGCACAGTGAAGCGCAAAACTCCCAGCCTTTCTTTTTTATTGTGGCTCTTCAAAATGCTTTTCCTTCTGTTCGCACTTCTGCACTTTCCTTGCTCTGGTTTTTACCCACCAGAAACACAGAGTTTTGTGCTTCAGTGTGGAGATCAGCTGAAACCTAGGTTATTGTGGGCTGAACAAAACATGTCAGATCTCCTGCTGCAGTTCCCCACCCCCGAAGACCAGGTGGCCTTCCCTGGCACCAGACAAGGCAGCACGATAGTAGGTCCATGGTGTGCCTGAGCATTACAGACTTGCAGTTCCTGTTAGGAGGTCTGCTGCTGCTTCTCAATGTCAAGTCTCGTAGAAGTTAAAAAAGCCTCCTGGCAAGCTAACCCAGTAAAAAAGATGGGTAGAGCATTTATTTAGTAATCAGCAAATTAGCCTCTATAGTCAGTAAATGTTGAGGCCCAAACTGATAAGATGATTTGCTTTCAAGTGTTTTCTCAGTATTGTGGTCAGGATCAAGTATAAATTGAATAGAGTGACCTTTTGATACTGAGTCAAATTGACTGTATTTCCAAAGATTCTGTGGTTTCACTTACCATAAATTTTTGATATTTGGTCTACCACTGGTGAGACGGATCCAGCACAACAATATCTTATCATTGGCCCCCTTAGCACAGTTGATGGCACAATAGCTTGTTCTCAGATTGTTTTTTGTTATATCTTTTCCTCAGAATCAAAGATTACTATAATAGAGAGGAAGGATGCAGTTTATACACATGCAATTGCAACGGCTTGCAAAATGTGGATGAATTTTTGTCAGAAGACGTAAAAGCGTGGGTTGCTAGCTGGATCCTCAAGTTTTTGAGATGAGTAAGTCAATTAGTGCCATGGGTAGAGGGTGTGAGTAACTCGGAGTCTTTTGCATTGGTCTCGTTTTCCTAAATGAAGCGACTTTGGCCTTATCTAGTCTCCAATCTGGAGGTGAGCCAGGCATCAGGACTCCCGCAGATCTAGGCTTAGCTCACGCGCAGCGGTTTAATTTATGCAGGGAAGCAAAGAGATGAGAAAGGGTTCTTTTCCGCTTATTGCCAGCAGGATTTTATATCTGGATCATGATGCGGTAAAGACAAAATCAAAATGGAGGTCAGGGCGTTTTAAGATAGAGGCGAGGGGAGGGCAGTCGGGAGAGCCAATCACTGCGGAGGACCACAATGATTGACAGTGGCTCCAGCCAGTGATTCAGCTGTCTGCACCCAGCATGGGAACCAATGACCTGTTCCCCTGGGCGGGGACAGCCGCTGCTGCCCTGGCCCGGGACAGCCCCGGCTCGGCGGGAATCGGCCGGGTCGCAAGCCACGCCCAGAGGACCGCAACAAATTAGTACCTCTTCAGTTTATTAGAAACTTAATTGCCATGGTGTAATGGGAACTTCTGAACTGTAAGAACTCGTTAGAAGTAATAAAAAAAGTGACTTTGTGGTAAAAGAATATTTAATAAGCCTTTTTAAACTGACATGTTTAGTGCAGAGCAGAAAGGTTAGATTTTTCACTTGAAAAAGTAGCCTATCTCACAGTACCTATGGCAGTATTACTTCGGGTGATCAAGGGCATGATCTTAAAGAAAGGCCAATTTGCATGTGGTCTGTGTTGTTGTTTTGTGTTGTGATGCTGTAATACCAAGTACTTGACAGAATTTTTACAATGTCGGGTGAGCATGTCTCTCAGAGAGAAAGCAACTGGAATTGAGTTACCAAGATTACACAATTATTTCTGGGAAATAAACAACGTGATGATGGTGATAATAATAATAATTTTACTTTTATGTTGTTAAAAACATAACAACAAAAAAGGAGGAAAATAGATGTTGCAGGTTCTCCCAGCTCCTTCAGCCTGCAGACATTTAGCAGATCCTTCCAGTGGTGCCATAGTGTCCCTGGGAGTGATGCTGAGGGTTTGTTCCCCTCCAGGGACCTAGCTCTGGAAGTCAAACATTGCAATACCTGCATTGTGTAGAATCACACTATGTGTTTAACATCGTTTTAGGGGAGAGTGTTTTGGGATGGTAGAGCACATTGCTTCAAGTCTGTACTGTATCTTGAGAAATCCAACTGGAGTGAAGCTTTTACATAAATATGGGCAAGTGTTTGGTCCTACAGTTGAGATGCATCCACATTCCATATAAAGGGCAGTGGGGCTGCTGAAATCAGAAGGCAGGCTTTAGATTCAAGTGGTCTTTGCCTGCAGGTACTTGTGAGGAGTAGGAATACAGCTGTCTCCTTCAAGAAAATAAAATATCTTGTTTCCTTTCCATACCCTAAAGGCATTTGCACAGGGGTGGTGATAATTAATCCCCATATTTCTACTTCATATAAAGAAACCTGGCTGTAATTTTCTCCTAGTGGGACTCCATTTTGTTTTTAAAGATAATTGATAGCTCTGGACTTAAGCATTTCAATTATGGGAGTATCTCTTGGGGACCAGACTAACAGACCTTGGAAAAATGTTCTAATGCAAATGCATCATGTGAATTTTTACTGTAAGACAATGCAGGACGCCTAAGGATTTGCAAAGCAGTTGAACAGTAAAATAAAAGCTGAGATACTTCTGAAAATATGTAAGGGCATGGGACTGGTTGTGAGCATGTAAAGTGGAACAAGCGGTTCTCCACTTGGACTACTAATTCCTCTTTGGCCCTTGATATGGCCAGCTCTAAGTTGAGGAGAAGGAGACACTTGCCTTGGACAGTGCATAGAAAAGACAGCAAAATCACCATGATAGCGTTGTCTGTGCCATTGCCATGGCAGATTGGCTCCTTCTGCTCCAGAAGAGGGAAAAGTTGAACTGTAATTCTTCCCTTTCATTGCCCTTGACTTCAGTTCTCATTTTTCTCTGTCAGGAGTAGGAATACTAGCCTGCATCCTAATCCATGTGCACCTCCTACCCTCCCTGTGCTGCTGTCCAGCCTGTGGCTCCTTACCCTCATGTGGCAAAGCTTGGTTTGTGGGGCCGGGGCTGAGATACCATCTGCCCCTACTCCTGCATATTTGTTGACAGGAGGTGCTCAGGGCCTGGGTGGTGTTAATGAGATTTTCAGCGTCTCTGCGTCCTCATGTGCAGAAAGGGTGAATCTGTACCCCTTGTTTCTCAAGAAAAAGACAGTCTTAAGGACATTTTTATTCAAAATTTATCATTAAGAAATTAAATCCTGTTGGAAGTCCCTGATGTGCTCACTTTTGTTTGTTTGAAAGTAGTGCCATAATGTATTAGTATTTTTAGATCACTCAGATATTTTCAGCTGGAGGAAAATCTTTTCTTTGTTAATTGTGCTATGAATAGTTCTTAGGCTACTGAGAAGAAATGAGTTGATACGTTGAAATGGTGATCCCTTGTGAATTCTGGTGTACACCTGGCTGCTCTGAATTGCCTACCAAGCCGAGCTGCTGGAGTGGTGACAGCTTCTACCAGCTGTGGATCTGTCCCAAATTTTCCTGGGCTTTTTACAAAGATGCGGCGAGCTGCCACTGCTCCCAGTTCCTCGGGGCTGTGGATTAATAATGCAGTTTAGACCGTGATCTTTCAGTATGAATCACAATGGGCCCCTGCATTATTCAAATTGTCAGTAGAGAAACTTCAGAGCATCATCATTCATAAGCTGATTTCACTCCTTGAGATACAGTTAGCAAAAGTTTTGCATGTACTAATCACAATTGAAAGGCAGAGGGGAGTCAACCAGGGGGAAAATGTTGGAAATACTATTAATATTTTGAAAAGGTTTTCTAAAAGATGGGCTTGACCCTTTTCTGGAATGGATTAGCATACCTGTGCTGATGGCAGGAGCTACAGGATAGTCCTGAGTCAGGACATCTGCACACTGGCGTCAAGGTTTTCAAGGGGGCACAGAAACACAGATTGGAAGGAACCACAGTGGTTCATCTGGTCCAATCTCCCTGCTCAAGAAGGGTCATCCTAGAGCACATGGCACAGGATTGCATCCAGACAGTTCTTAAATTTATCTCTAGTGACAGAGATGCCATAACCTCTGGGCAACCTGTTCCAATGCTCTGTCTTTTACACAGTAAAGAAGTTCTTCGTCATGTTCAGGTGGAACTTCCCGTGCATCAGTTTCTGCTCATTGCTTCTTGTCCTATTGCTTGGCATCACTGAGCAGAGCCTGGCTCCATCCTCCTGACACCTCCCTTCAGACACTGATAGACATTGATGAGGTCCCCTCACAGTTGTCTCTTCTTGAGGTTGAACAGTCCCAGCTCCCTCAGCCTTTCCTCATAACAGAGATGCTCCAATCCCTTAGTCATCTTTGTCATACTCCTCTGGACGTGCTCCAGGAGCTTCATGTCTCTCCCATACTAAGGAGCCCAGAACTGGACACTCCACATGCACCGCATCAGGGCTGAGTAGACGGGCAGGATCACCTCCCTTGCTGGCAGTACTCTTCCCAATGCACCTCAGGATAGCATTGGCCCTCTTGGCCACAAGGGCACTGCAGGCTCATAGACAGCTTGTTGTCCACCAGGACCCCCAGCTCTGCAGAGCTGCTCTCCAGCAGGTTGGCCTCCAGCCGGTGCCAGTGCCCAGGGTTGTTCATCCCTTGGTGCAGGACCCTGCCTTTGTCGAATTTCAGATGGTACCTTTCTGCCCATCTCTCCAACCTGTAGAGGTCCTTCTGAAGGGCTGCACATGACTCAGGGGCATCAGCCCAAAGTTCCTCCCAGCTTTTTGTCATCAGTGAACTGGCTGAAGAGACATCTGGACCTTCATCCAAATTACTGATAAATAAGTTAAACAATACTGGGCCCAGTGCTGAACCTTGGGGGACACCACTGGTGACAGGCTTCCAAGTAGACCCTGTGCCACTGATTACAACCCCCTGGAATCTGCTGTTTAGCCAGTTCTCAATCCAACTCACTGTCCGCTCATCCAACCCACACTGACTGAATTTGCCTATGAGGATGTTGTAAGAGACAGTGTCAAAAGCCTTGCTGAAGTCAAGGTGAACAGTGTCCACTGCTCTCCCCTCATCCATCCAGGTAGTTGTTTCATCATAGAAGGCAATCAGCTTGCTCAAGCATGATTTATTTATCCTTAGTGAATCCATGCTTGACTACCCCTAATCACCTTTGTGTCATCCATGTGGATAGAGATGGCCTCCAGAATGAGATGCTCCATCACCTTTTCAGAGATCGAGGTGAGGCTGACTGGCCAGTCATTCCATGGGTGCTCCTCCTTGCCCTTTTTGAAGACTGGGGTGACATTTGCTTTCTTGCAGTCCTCAGACATCTCTCCTGATCTCCATGGCCTTTCAAAGATGACCATGAAGTGGCCTTACTAAGGTGTCCACCAGCTCTCTCAGCATTCATGGATACATCCTGTCAGGGCCCATGGACCTCTGGATGCCAAGTTTTCCTAGGTGTTCTCTAACCCAATCTGATGGTAATGACAGTGATTTTAAAATGTTGCATGATTTTTTTAAAAGAAGAAAATTTAAGGATAAACTACAGCATTGCTCACTATGTACACCCTAAAGGGATGCATGTGAAAGACAAGGTGGACAAGCCTCTGTTACAGCTTGGTCTGTGGCCTCTGTGGATTGCCAACAAGTAACAGGTATTACAGACATGAAATGCTAACCACAAGGTGAACCCAGCTCCATCAATAATCAGAATAAGTGAAAGAGAAGGAATCATCAGGGTAGAGGATTCAAATACTGTAAATTATCAACTCATTTCACTGGCCAAAGAGAGAGTATCTCTAGAGACGTTTTACTGAAGGCAGAAATGCAATTAGATTGTTACACAACTATTAAAGTGTTTTCAGATAGAGAATTATTTTTAGTGCTGTAGAAATCTCAAAGAATAAGAGCAAAGCATGTAAAAGCAGAGAAGAGCACAGTAAGAAACTTTTCGTGATCTTTACACTCCTAGATCATGTTTGAGGATTGGTTGCTGTTCTGGCAGTTTACCTGTGTTTCATTTGCCTATACAGAGTGACACCAATGCCAAATTTTATTTCCTTTCAGAGCTAATGGCATTCTGGATATGCTGGAAAATTTTGTTGTCAGAAAGCACATGCATTCAGTGGCATACTTGTGTTCCTTGCCGCCTTCATCTGGGTGAAAATTTGCAGGGACCAAAAAATCTCTGTCCCCAGTGTCATTATGTTAACGTAACAGTGTGATTGGGAAGTAATGCATAACTGTTTCTGAATTAAAAAGGCAAGTTAGCAAGATGCTGTCATTATGAATTGTTTTCATAAAAGTTTAGTAATTGCAGCTTTACTTTCGAGATTATCCTCCAGTCCTTTTTACTACACACTGTAGTTCATGTAGGTAGTCTAAATACCTTGAATCTACTCCTTTAGACATAAGCAAACCCATCTTGTGAGATCCTGCTTGAAGTTAGGGACATGGTGGAGTCAGTTCCACACAGCACACAGTGCATCCTTTGGGCTTGGCGGAGATGGAAGGTGCTCAGCTCCTCCTGTTCCACCGAGCCTGTGTGAAGAGCAGGTTGGACGCCAGTCTGAAATGTGAACTTCTGCTGTGACAGTGCTGAAACCGTGAAAGAGCCTGCATTTGGTCATGGCATTCCTTCTCCCCAGTGCTGTCAACACCAAGACTCAGACTGCAATAGAAAAGGAGAAAGCTGCTGCTTCAGTGATTATTGCTCAGATGTGGATGTACCCAACGATTTATCCCTCTGCATCTCTCCTCAGCACCATTTCTGCTGTATCTAATAATTGTGTTTCTTTATAAACGGTAATTTAGGACAATTAGGAGCAATAGCATAGTTAAACCTTTAAAAGGTTATCTAGCAATGTCATTTTCTTGACTAATGTGTTCCTGCTGCCATGTCGTTTGTGAATAGACATGTGTTAGCCAGCTAGTGTGCTTCATCTGTGGTGACTTTGATTTATTTGCTCTGTAAATTGGGACTGAAGCAATAATGGAAAGTGACATTAATTGTTTAACAGAGTCCTCTTTGTCACATCCTCTGCTTTCTCTGGGGTGTTTGAATGTTGAAACTTGTACAAAACTAATTGAAATTGCTGTGATGAGGACCGGTGTCTGCTCAACTTTCTGTTCTTGAATGTCAGTGCACTTGAATGTCTGTTTAAAGCATGAGAGTTGAGCAGCTAACAGCAAATATCAGGTTTTCTTCTGGCATGCTATTATTAAAGAAGGCATTCCATGTTTAGAAATAGCAACACTTCCAGCTTCGTTGTCAGCTTTATAAGCTGCAAGGCTCAGCAGTGTGCACCACCAGTTGGCCTTGCTGATAAAGTTCCTAATGTAGGGCTGAGGTCAGGCAGCCAAACCCCCTTAGGGCCACCCTGGGCTCGAGGGGTGGCCCTCACATCATTCATCCCACCACCTATGAGAAGCTTGAAATACCATTGGGAAAAAAACACTGGCACACACTTTTTTGCCCCATAATGCCTTTTCTTACTAGAAGTCACACCACACTATAAGTGACACCATCATTTTCCTCTTTTCCTGTCAGAAAGTGTCTGTGAAAAGCTGGATTTGGACCATGGTTTTATTCACAAGGTGGCTCCCCTCTGTCATTTTCATCCTCTGCACACTGAATTACCACAGCTGTGTGCATATGTCTGCTTAATATGGTGGAAATCACTTGACACCAAAACTTGAATGCTTTGTCTTAGTGGCCAAATGCCTTTTGGCCTTTTAAGTAAATGCTTCTCCTTAGCATTGGCTTGCCTGAGTATTTATTTATTTCTTGGAGATGAGATGCTGTAAGCACCAGAACAGTTTGTGCTCTGCCTTAGCTTTCTAGCTCAAAGACAGCTTTTATGTTAGAAGCTGTGAGGTGTGATTTGGCAGAGAAGCCTAGCAGGAGCAATTATCTGTGTGGTTTATGATCATCTCTGTTCGGAGTCTGCTAGATAAAAGTATTACTGAAAAAAGTCATGCTAAGGGGATACCCAGATTCATTTGATTTTTTTTTTTTCTGAAGTGTAACTTGGCAATGCTTTGCTGTTGCCTTTTTTAATTTCTTTTTTTGCTTGTTTGTTTGTCTTGCTGGTACTACTTGTCTTGCTAGTTCACTTTTAAACTTTGAGATTTGGACTTAGCTGAAATTTTTTCACAGTGTGAACCTGGAACATGATGAGGTACTCTGAAGCTGGTGGAAAAACTTCCAATTTGATATCACTTGAATCAGTGAAAGGCTTTTCATTTACATTAATAGCACTAGGATCAGCCTAGGAATCCTAGATAATTGATCTGTCAAGATCAATTTCCAATCTTTCTGAAAAATAAATATAATGATTTTTACACAGTTCTATTTCTCAGTACTCTCAGCACTCAAAAAATCTGTACCTTAATATACAGTGGGGACTATATTTCATTAAAAAATCAGGAGGTACTTAAGTTTACTCAATTTGACAAAAAGAACTCTTGTTTGTGAAATAAGATATGAATTGACATTACAGCCACATCTGATTACGAATTAATCTACTTTTTATAATTGCAGTCTGAATTAGATAAATGCATACAATAGTGCATTGAGCACTCAAATGACATAACTCAAAAGGACAACTTCAAAGGCAACCTGCCTAATACATTTCTTTAAAGGAAACCCAAACAACTTGTAATTTACCATATGAGTGCTGCTGGCTATTCTTATGCCAGGAACGAGAAGCTATTCATTTGGGTTTTGAGCACGGATTTGCAGAAGTGTGGAAGGGAAACCCTTTCTCACTTATACTGGACCGTGTATGTGAACGAGGTTTTCCATGTTTTACTGGTGATTCATTTTGGTGTCCTGATTAGCAGTCTGATTCTTCTAATTTTGTCAGGTCAATTAGCTGGTGTTCAGTGCTGAAGAGAGAAAGAAAGAGACAACCTGGGCGGACACCCATCATTAGGTGTGAGCAGCTGAGACTCATCCTGTAATACAATCCCTGCGTGATTACTTATCATTGTTAACACCTGATAAAAAAAGGAATTGTGGAAGATAAGTAAACTAGCAATACACCACGAGAGTGCAGAGAGATTTCTCTTGAATGGAGATGGGTCATTTTATTATACCTAATTACATCTTCTGAGATTCTGTTGCAGGTTACTGTTTCAAGGGCTGGTTTAACTGTGCGTCGTCTGCTTGTTCCCATACAGAGGCATCATTTTGTTCCTTTTCTCTTCTCACCTGGTTCCTCTTTTCGTTTTGTCCTCTCCCACAGAAGATAGATGAAGAGAGCGAGGCAAACTTGCTAGCTGTTCTCACTGAAACACTGGACAGCATCCCTGTGGATGAGGATGGATTGCCTTCATTTGATGCACTGACAGATGGAGATGTGACCAACGAAAATGCCGCTAGCCCTTCCCCAATGCCCGACGGCACCCCTCCAGCTCAGGAGGCAGAAGAGCCGTCTCTAGTAAGAACCCTTCCTACTGTTTAACAGGAATTGGATGTGCCTCTGGCTACCCGCTGCATGGGTATGATGTAGTCACAGTAAGGTCTGGACTTTTCATTTAGACTGGAGAGGAAAATCAAGTAAAGAAATGAAAATTAAGCAGGGGAAACCCCCCACCAAATAGCCATAGGATGATTAATATGGCAATCTATTAAAAAGTTGTTGAAAAGGTTGTTTTTTAGACTCATGCTAATGGAGCTGACACTTTTGCTTATCATTCTGTTCAAATAAGTTGGGGTAGTGGTGCCTAATTCATATTTCTTTTCTCGGGGCTCTTTTTGTTATGTATGTTTAGACATAATTTTTGGTGATCTGTGAAGAAAGACCCAATGAGTCTGTTGGGATGCAGGGCTGATTTTGTGCCTTTAACATTGATTTGACCAGGAAGCACCAACTTGGTGCTAACTAGCACAAAACTGAACCTTGGGTGAGGATGTGGGTGAAACATTATATGCATTTTGCTCAGTAAGTCTAGTTTGTGATGTAATTCTGTTTCTGCTGAAAGCCTCTTATTACTGGCTTCAGTGGGAGCAGAGCCAGATACCTGAATCTTGACACTGTATCCATTAGTCTGTTAAAGTTAATGTCTCTGTCTAGATCAGAGACCTCTTCTGTCAAACAGATCGCTGAGAATTTCATTTTGCCATGGATTCAGAAATCCCAGATCCCTGTCATTTCTGCTTGCCCTGCAGTATACTGCAGTAAAGGGAACAGAAATGTGCTGCTAAGCTAGAAAAAATGAAATCTGTTTACTCTGAGGAATATCAAGTCCTGCTTTTTGTATTATTGTACTTTGCTTGCTGAAATTGATAAAACTAACTAAGTAACTATGCAAAAATGTAGAGAAGTCATTTTAATCCATAAAGATGCATAACTTTACTCTTTTCCTTCCACTTCCCTTTCCCTGATGTGTTTGTAGCTTAAGAAGCTCTTGCTGGCTCCAGCCAACACTCAGCTAAATTACAATGAATGCAGTGGTCTCAGCACACAAAACCATGCAAACACTAATCACAGGATCAGAACAAGCCCTGTGGTTGTTAAGGTACAAATTTAATCTTTATAATAAGGAAAAAAAGAAAGTGTAACAAAGTCTTTTATGCTTTCAGCAACCGAGCAAGCAGTAGATCTGAACATGTTTTATTAATACACCTACTATCTTGTAACTAATTTAAAAAAAAGTGAATGGGTTATAGACTGGGTTCCAAAAAATCATCTGAGCTCCTTTATAGTCTGAATATTTCATTTATTCCTTTTCTCTTGGCAGAGATCAGTTGTAGTCACACTGTCTGTAACTCTTACCTGGTTTATTATTACACAGACTAGGACGGGGTGCGATAAAATTTGCTGATGGTCTGGTGTTGTTTACGTGTGACTCCAGGATGTGGGACTGCCATTTTACCAGCTGTCAGACCTAAGACAAATGACACTGGATTCTTGGAAAAAGATGTATATTAGACACTGATTGTATAGAATGGAGGGCTCTGACATAATTCTGTTAGCAGGCAGTATTAAACTATGTTTGTCTTGCCATTCACTGTAACTGAAAACAGACCATTAAGGGGTGCTTAAGAGAGTTGTGAATACTGGGCTCAAGCAATCAACTGCAAATTAAGGTTTAAACCAGCTTATTTTTTTGTTCACAGTAAAAGCGCTGTAGGGTCTTGTTAGTTACATGTTGCTGAGTAGGAACATTGCAATGTAGGAGAAATGAAATAAAAAGCTGCATAAATGTCATTTAGGAATTTTAAATGTAATTTTCTTTCCTTGTTCTGCAAACAGTTATTCACAGCTCATAGATCTAGTACACTTAGACTGAACACTTCATTGAAAATCTCATCTCTTCAGAAAACCTATATCCATTCTGATAAGGAGTTTTCCACTAATTTTAGCTTTATTTTTTTTTTATTTTTTTTTTTTTTTTTTTTTTGCCATATTTTTAAGACTGAGAATTCATGGAGCAATAAAACGAAGAGCGTTTGTCAACAGCAAAAGCCTCAAAGACGTCCCTGCTCTGAACTTCTCAAATATCTGACTACGAATGATGACCCTCCTCAGACCAAACCAGCAGAGAACAGGAACAGCAGCAAAGAGAAATGCACCTCCAAAAGGAAGCCCCATCTGCAGTCTCAGACAAATCATCTGCAAGGTAGGTGTGGGACTGCACAATACAGCTTTGGTACCAGCAGTAATGCCAGGAAGCTTGAAGTACCGTGGTTGGGAATACCCTCGATGCTACTTCTGTTCTTTGGATTAGTATTGTAAATCCAGCATCTCTTCTATGTAAAGAGAATTTTAAAACAGTATAATGAAGTTAGAATTAGTTAGCTTGATTTCGCTTTTAGACGTATTTAATCCTTTATTTACTTCCCCCAGCCTCAGAAAAGGATGTCAAGAAAATTTTAACAAATACCACATGGCAATATACCAAACCAGCTGGAGATACTTACTCACAGAGAACTGTACCATTAAGAGATCATTATACCCCTAAACAAGCTGGGCAGGGCAGTTCATTAGTGAGCTTCTTTCTCTTTTACTAGTGTAAAACTGAAGGCATTGTTAACCTGCCACATAGCCCTTAAGAGACAATAAATAGCGCTCTCACTGCTATGGAGAAAACAATAAATGTGTCATTTCTGTTAAAGCTGGAATGCTGGTTTGTAATTTTATTTTGTAAATAGTTGAAAGTTTAGCTGCCATCCTGATCTTTCTGTCTCGTTTTTGGATTCTTTATGGTCAAAACTAAACACTTGTGTTGACTTTGAGTTTTCCCTAATGTGTAAAGAACTGGTCTATATTACAAGTAGCTTCTGTGATAGGGATGCAAGAACTCAAAGCCTCCTCTCTCACTTTCTCTCCCCCTCCTTCCCTGTCTGTTTTCCCAAGATAAAGGAAAGCTGTAGAAATTCACAAGCCCAAAGGGAGCTTTTTAAAGTTACTGTTACTTTAAAATACATCTATGCATTTATATTGGCCTGACATCTGGAAGGCCAGGTGCCTATCTCAGTCACATCAGTGCAAATCCTGGATGACTCCGCTGAAGTCCATGGAAGTTATCTGGCTGCAACAGAGATCAGGATATGACCCCAAATGTGTTGTTTGGTATTTTTAAAGCAACAGTTGTGAACTATGTGGTTTTTCCTCTTTTCCCCTCTCTCCTTGCATTTCAGCCCCCATCAAATCTTATTTTTTTTATTCTGCACTAGGAAGTATAAGCAAACTTAAAAATAATCTTCCCTTCCTGACAGTAAATATCGTTCTCACAGCTGTATATTCTGACATCCTAAATATGGGTTTTCTTCAATATGGGCGCAAATTATCTGAATATATCTTGTAAGAAGGAAATCCAACTGCCCCTAAAACTTCTTGAGGCCAACTGCCACTCCTTCTGGGTGGCTTCTGCAGTCTGCTTCACAGCAGAATCCTGACTGAACTCTACATGTGAAACCTGGGTCTGTTGCTGCAATGGTGCTGAAAAACAGAACTGCCGGAAGTTACAGGGTGCTTTAACAACACAGTTAGATGTTAAGGTGGCAGGTGATAAGGCATATCATGTATAACATGCTATATGCACACATATGTTATACATATACCTAGATGTATGTGCACACACACATACATAAGATTATAAAATCTTTCTATTCGGATCAGAGCTCCTTTTTTTCCCCAGCTGAGCAG
The DNA here is from genome assembly GCA_013398175.1 of Climacteris rufus. Taxonomy (NCBI): domain Eukaryota; kingdom Metazoa; phylum Chordata; class Aves; order Passeriformes; family Climacteridae; genus Climacteris; species Climacteris rufus. Next base: position 49,411 of record VZRZ01001950.1, on the reverse strand, counting down.
TTGTGTAGATTCAGTTCAAAGAGTCAGGGCACAGTGGGTTGTAGAAACAGCACAGAGGAGAGGTTACAAAAGTCCAAAGGGACATATAGCTAACTGACCAGTGCTTAACAAATCACCGTGATTTTAGTGGTCTTGCAGATGAATTTGCAGACAGAGAGAAATTGCTCTCTTCTTTAATTCCTGCACTTTAACTTGCAGGCTTCTGAAATGTTGTTTTTTCAACCAGTTTGCCTCATACACCAATACATGACTTCAATATCAATGGATTTGCATATAATACAAATGCAAGAATATAATGCTTTCAGCTTGGACAGTCAATTCATGCAGAATCAACCTTGCAAATTTGCCTGGTATTTGCAGACCTGCAGTCATTGGTTCATATATTTAATCAAAACTACAAGAAAATTGGCTTCTTCCATTTTAAAAAACAGTCAGAGTCTGATATTTTCTTTCAAAGTTAGGGAAAGCACACCAAGGATAAGTGAAATGTTATTTTCCTTTAGGGTTACTGTTGCAAACATATTGCAAACCCACGGGAACGTCCACAAATGCATTCATGCCAAAGATCATCTGTGGCTTTGCTATGGAATTTACCCATGAGGAAACATAGTTCTTTTGAACCTGAATGTTTTCAATTTACAGGGACAAGCAACTTGATGTGAACCCCTTTTAATAAGAAAAAAACCACACCACAGTAGATCTTGAAACTCTAATAAACAGGCACCATGGAAAATGATAGCATCTTGGCTAAATATTTACACTATCAATAGCTGTATGTGGGGATGAATCCTGTGCAGGCAGAGTGTTTGGTCAAGCCCTTGCCTAGCAATAAGATAACTGATGGGTGTTTTGGTATGCGAACTTCTCAGTGGGAGAGCTCAGTGATATCTGCCTAAAATTAATACATGCTAGTGTGAGATAATGCCTTGGTTCTGTGCCCATCTCTAACAGATTTGCACTGTGCCTCAGTGCTTCAGAATTTAATATGTGTATATTCTGATGTGGGATTATTCCATGGGACTATTAAGAGCTAGAATGAGACTTTTTAGAGACTTAAATAGCTCCTACATATTCATCTTCCTTAGAAGGCCTAAATTGGTTAAGAGTATGCAGATTTTTATCAAAAAAAAAAAAAAAGAAAAAAGAAAGCCTTTGTATAAAACTTTATTCCAGAGCCTTACTGTAAGATTTGTTCTTTTTAAGCCAGTTTTACCTCTAGTCGCTGGCAAACATTAGTATTCTTAGATGTATATAAATTACACACAAAGATATGTCAGTTTACATTCAGTTTTACTGCACCTGGTTTAATGAAGAAATCAGTGGCAGTGCTGGATCAGGCAAATAACTCGTTGAGGTGGATCTCCTCACTCCAGCAGTGACTTCTGAGGAAGGTTAACCTGAGGTGAACACCTGAGCTTCCATTTCTAACTTTCATATGGGGAGAAGAAGAAACAATATGCAGCTCTTGAGAATTGAGTTAATTTTTTAAAAAATGTAATATTACTTCAGGAATGCTCTAGAGCATATAAAAGTAATCAATTTGCATATAAAATCTGTTAATGTTGATGGGAGCTCCAAGCCTGGGATGAATATGAAATATGCAGTAGTGACACTCTGGACAGAAGATCTGCAGTGCAGGAGTGTTCAAGGGGAACATTTTGTCTTAAGTAATTAATCTGCAGAAGAGATCCCCTGCTGTTGTTCTTGCTACAATGCTCTCTGTGTTTAAAACATCAATCTAACTTCTGAAAAGTAAAATTTGCAAGTAGCATAATTTTTAGTTTTAAAGGAATCTTAGTTGTATTACAGTATCCTGATTCTTGGCTTGCTCTGGGAAAATACAATTTTGCATGAGTAAAAGATGCAAAGACTTGTGTTTTTATAGCCAGAGCTTTGTTTTTTTGCGTATGTTGGGATTGTAGTGCTGAGAGCTTCAACCCCATTTTAAACCATCTGTGACTATGTCCGTGGTTTGTCACAGTTTGCAGGATAATTTGTAGAAATTTGGACTATGACTGGTTGGACTCTGGCCTCATAAAAACAACCTATTCTCAGTGCTATATTAAAAAATTGTATCTTGTAGAAGTAAAATTAACTGAATATTCATAACGTTCTGTTACTTTGTAGTTATTCTGCTGCTCCTATTTCCAAATAAAACGTGAACTGTAGTCTAAATTAACACTAAGAGAAATAACATTTTCACAGTGTATCCTGTAGAGCTCTTCATTGATTTTTAACTTGTACCACTCTTCTTCTGAAAAGTTCTTGGCATTTGGGTTGTGTACTGTGTTTCAGAGGTACAGTAATTGATGTAAATAATTGTTGAAATTTAGGTGCCCTTTTGATACTAGTAATAAGGAATCAGGACGAGTCTCTTTATTTATCTATCTAAGATACACTGAAATGGCAGTTGAACAATCAAAGCTCAGCCCTAACTGACTACCACAGGATTCCAATGCCAAAATAAAAAGAAATGTTTACAGGATACATTACAGAGTGTTTAAATATTGCATAATTGTTTTCTTTTTTCCTTTAGCCAAACCGACAAGTTTATCACTTCCATTGACACCCGAGTCACCAAAGTAAGTACTAAAAAGTGCAAACATTTATAAAAGGGAGGGGGGTTCAGTAGATTTTGGCTACAGCAACTCCATTTCAGCTTGTTTTTATAAATGTGCCCTGTCTTCCAGTGATCCCAAGGGTTCCCCATTTGAGAACAAGACTATTGAACAAACCTTAAGTGTGGAACTCTCTGGAACTGCAGGTGAGAAATACAGAGTGGTGGCTCTTCCTTTAAGCATGGCTTGTGTGTGCGTTTGTTTGCTGTAATATACCACAGGTACGCTGAGATATCACGGAAGTTTCCAGTAGATACACTTCAGTGCAGTTTAGCATTACTTTTTATCCAGTTACCTGAGAAGAAATGTGTTTGAAAATATGGCTCCAAACCTACACAGGAGAGCATAATTTATGAGAAAATATGAATGAAACCATTTATCTGTTATACTTCTCCATTTCCCCACAGATTTGTGTACTGCTGAGCACCATCTTTCAGAGACAAACCCTACAGCACAGTGTAATAGATGTTACAGATGTAAAAGTTATGTCATTCAGTCTGTCTCCAGGCTGGTCTAGGGCTGTACATGACTGCATGTTTCAGTGCTTTGTCAATTCTAGATTAATATGTCACAAATAACAGCTTTCTTCTCTACCACCAAAAAGCGATTCCATAGCTTAGAGGTAGTTTTTAAAAGTAGTATTCATTTTGTATTCCTGCTTTTTCTTTATTTCTTCCATTAACACACTTCACACAACCTCACTTTATCTTCCTCCTCCTTTCTGATCCCTGGATTTGTACCTTTTGAAGATTTGTAGGATTTTTTATCATATAGTGGTTTAGTTCATGCATCACCTGTTTAGTTTGTCTGCTCTTCTTTCTACTGAAGTCAATTCCTTCAGACTCAGATCTATTTTACAGCTTTCCTCTGAACTCTGTTTTGCCTCTGTTTTCCTGAGTGTCCAGAGCCGTGCACAAAAGAACACATTGAGCTCCACCTGAGCTATTGCCAAGACCATTTTCTTTCTCAGTTGTGTAATATTGAAAAATAATAGATGTACTTGGCATGTGTTTCTCTCAGGGTAACAGTGGATTGTAAATTATGTGATCTCTAGCATTGAGGGGGAAGGGGTATATTGCAAAATACATCTTTAGGTACCACAAATAAACTTGATGCTCCTCAATTCAGTGGCAGCAGGCCCAAGTGCTGCATTTGAGTAGGTACATTGGGCTTTCACCTTCCTACAACCATCATTTCGCTTTGTCAGAAACTTTTTCATTAGTTCAGCTTTAAAACATGAACACTTTCCTCTGCCATGTCCTGGAAACCTGTGATCTTAATCATTCCGCTCATGGCAGAAGGAAACATCCTTCCAATGCACCTTCTTTTTTACAAAACCAACACAAACATGGCAAAATTCACTTTGTGCAGGAGAATTATCCTGTTCAGTGCCAGTAGGCCTGAAGCATGGAGAAGCCTTTTACATCATTACTGGAGAGCAAGTCTGCACAGGGGTGCCCATTTGTAAGCACATGGATAAGTCAGTGCTTAGTGCTGCCAGCAGAAAGGGGCAGATGAGGTGACTACAGCAGAGTGGTACAAGCAGCCGTTGAAATCAGTGAAGAAAGCAGTGTTTTCTCCCAGCCAAAAAGTCAGCAGCCTGCTCTTCCCATCAGCTGACTAGACAGAAATTGGGAGTCAGTCTGACCCCTGGATAGACCTCTAGTGTTGCGTCCATAGTGGCAACAGGAATGATCTTGGTATTACCAAATTCATTCCGCTCCATCAGCTGTGCACAGACGAGGAAACAAAACAGCTCTGTAGTTGCTTGGACAACATAACCAGGAGAACTGTTGCATTTAAAAAAAGCGTCAGAAGCTGTGAAATAGCACAACTGGGCACATATGTGAATAGAATGCTGTGCTATGATTTTTTTTCCTGTGGAAGTAAATAGAAGTTAACTAGAAAATAAACGGATGATATTCAGGAAGAATAATAGTTGGTAGACTGTTGGTAGTGTGTGGCCAGGGAGCTGGGGCAGTGTTACCAAGCAGTGTATGTGTTTATGGCTCCTGGACTTCATGTTGCACGTGCTCTGGTCTTCACAATGCCTGGTGAGGAGGTTTCAGATCACATGGTAGCTGCATTAATCTCTGCTTGCATGCACACATAGGTTTTGTTTTTATATTCATGTACATATATAAATCTATAGAAAGTTGCATTGTAGTAGTGTCCTGTGTCCTGACTTTGTTTGTGCTGGAAACAAAGTACCTAACAGAAACTGGACTACTGAAGAACTTACAGCATGCGTGTAAATCATGGCAGAATTGGGACCCATGTCAGTTTAAAAAAACAACCAAAAATAAAATAAGGAAAAAAAAAAGTGGTGGTGGTGATTAATAATACCTTGAAGTTCTTTAGTGAGACCCTGGCAACTCCAGATTATATCCAGATAACCACATTGCTCATCGTCCTTATATAGGGCAGCTTGCACTGTACAAGCACTATTTATTATAATTTAAATAGGAGTTACCTTGATCTCACTACCCAATTGAAAAGACCATTAGCAGTGCTGCTTGCACTATCGAAGCACAAAGTGTTTTAATATAAATAGCAGCTCCCTTGATCTCTCTGCTGAAAACAACATTGCTTCCCTCACTGATGAATTAACTATAGAGTAGAAAAATAAATAAATAAAAGCGTTTCCCGTATGAGCCATCAATCTTCGTCACACACACATTTTGGATTCATGTATCTAAAGTCAAACTGAAACCATTCTCTTACCAATACTATATCTTGCTTTTCAACAGATTTGTTGGTATTCATGAATGTAACTTTGTCCTCCCTAAAACTGTCAAACGTTGATTTGTAAAATTACGAGGAACAAATATTCTTTAAAATGTTTTCATGCCACATAGAAGTATTCTCTGAATATGCATTAAATAAGTGTCCTAAGTCCATTGCTGTCTAAAATACTATCTCTTTAAATTGATTATTCTAAGGAAACTGGACCAGAACATCATGATATGGAGGGAGTCCTAGGTGATGATAATGTAGTGAGTGAAACTCCTGTGTTGGGTGAGTCTCATTCCGAGTAAGAGGCTTGGGAGAGGTCCATCTCCCTTTGTTTCCACATCCAGCTGCATTGCCTGTGCCTCACTGAGAATCTGTGGGCTTGAACCTCTCTAGTGTCCTCCAGAAATGTGGGGTGGTTCTGTGTCACCTCTTTCCTCTTTGTTACCAGTCAGGAGGATGACTCACCTTCTGGAGATGGCAGTGTTTCTCTTGGCAGTCTGTTGCCTAAAGCATCAAGTCAAGGGCTCCTCAGGGATTGTTTTAGACTTTTGATTGTCTTAGACAAACTTCTGAATGCCATATGTTAGACGGCTTCTAATTAATCTCTGTCTATTCTCTGTTTCTTCTTAAACCTTCACTCCTAAATATTCAAAGCCACCGTTTAAGTACATGAAGTCAGTTTACATGCTTAAGGCTCACTCAGTAAACTAGAAGACTATTTCTACCCTCTGGGTGAAAAGTCTCTTATTTGACACAGATCCCTATAATTTATTGTAGTATAAAACTACTCACTGGTATTAGGGGCAAAATTTGATTTCTCCAAAAGGATGGCAGAAGAAGCTGTACGTACACAATTGGCTTGAACAGTGATTTGGAATTTGTGATCATCCTTGATACTGATACCCTGCTATTTGCCCACCTCTAGATTTGTGTTACCTCTTATTTGTCAGAGCAAATACTTAGAATCTGTCATCTAAGAACTTTTTTGACCTCAGAATGATTTCTGATAAAATGAGATGTGAGATGTAGAGAGTTGTCCAGAGGGAATGAAATCTAGCAAATTATTTGATGTTTTCAGGCATCTGAAAACATGTGTTTATTCTCTGCAGCACTGACAAGAGGATTAAACTGAATGCTCAACAAGCATGTAGTTTTCTTATTATATGATGACTATTTAATTTTATTATATTTTTCTAGCTTCTGCAATCTTGTGCCACACACTTTTCTTCTACTGAATTGAACTGTTATCTTGTGGTCAGTGTTTAAAGTGGCCTTAAATAATGTTTCCCTTGACAATCTATTTTCAAATTTAAAAGGTGTGAAAGAATTCACTTTCAATGCTTCTCGAAAGACCAGTACACATGTAGAAAGGTTCCAGGGCTGCATTCCCCCAAAGGCACTAATTATGGGCCCCCTCAAAGCACAGCAAACATCATCAAGCATTTGAATGCTAAGTTATTGTACAGATTTAGAAATACGTGTGTAGCTGTGTCTACGTAAAACAGCATTGCAAATCAGTCCTAAGAAGTCCAGCTGTCACTTTTAATGCAAAGGCACTCCCCTAATTTCTGCTTATCAGCCTAGCTGAGCTAAATGAGTTACGCTAAGGGGTTTTTTTTGTAGCGGAGTTTGGAATGTATCAAAAGTAGTTTCACTCTCCCAGAGACTTTCTGGAAGGAAGTTTCTCAGCCAAGGTGGCAGAGTTGGCACACATGCAAACACCGTTCGTTGCATAGACACAGGGAGGATGGTGCTGCTTTGGCAGCAGCGCTGGCAATTTGATGTATGCTCTTTTCTAGCACAAGATCACTGAATGAGTTCGTACTGTATAGACAGAGCAAGGCAAAGTGCAAACGTGCCATTTACCAAAGCTATTCAATTAAGGGAAAGTCCCTACAAAGAAAATGGTTTTATAGCATGTCATGAAAAGAAATACTTGCCTTTTACTTTAAAAAGAAGAAAGACTATTTAAGGGGGATGATTGTAGAGTATGTACCACTTCTAACAGATTTGCTGTGCAGAAGTACATAAGTGTGAGTGATGTAGAGGTACTTGTTTATTATAGAGCACATTTCAATGCAGTAATCATAAATATTGCTAAGGTTGTGCTCTGTTGAAATATGACCTACATACTCTTGATTGTTTGTGTTACGTGATTTGTCTGACACCCATTACATTCTGGGTAATGGCAGCCATTTGTTGCTGTGCACAGCAGGCTCTTTTGACAAAAGAAAATAGGCAGCAATAAAAAAGCTATAGTCTGAATTACATTCTGCACAGCGCTGCACTGCTGAGAGTTTGTGCAAGTGTGTTAACAATGCTCTGAACTGCCTCTTGTCAGCCTTCAGCCTGTAATGGCCATCTGTCCTTCCATAAATCTGTCAAAACCTGCTAAGTTCAAGAGAGAGTACAGAATATACCTTGTACTGTCAACGCTAAAATGTACACATTGGGGAGAAATTGGTGTGTGTGAAATAATCCAATGGTTATAGAATACTGTAATGCTGTTGATGTGGGATCGTGGCCCTCAGTGAAGATTACCAGGGATTACATGGGACAAGTGTGCAGCCAGCTGGTTTTCTCAGAATTCAGTTTGAAGATTGGTTATGGGACATTCTGGAGGTGGACTCCATGGAGGTGACATGAATTCGAAACTTCACTCCCTCCTCCATCCCCCAGTGTAGGTTTGTTCAAAAGTTAAACGAACATTTTCCAACTTTTATCTGTTTCTATTTGTCCACTTCCTGCTTCTGCTGAAAACCAGGAAAAATGCCAGAATGCCGTGAGGAAGCCTTTTCTTAGGCTGTCCCAGCCCTCTTCTGCCAGCAAGGGAAGTGCCAGTAAATTTAGCTCAGTCTGTACTTTTGTGAGGGGTTTGTTTGGTGTGGTATTTTTTTCCCCTTTTCTGAAGATGGTTGGGCTCCTTGTCAGGTTTCTGGAAATTGTTATACTCTGTGTTTTGCCTGCTTCCTGCCAGGACAAGCTTTAAAGAAGTGGAATTTGAAACAGTATTTTATTTTGAATATTGGATTATCTCTGGGGTGTCTTTGCCTAAAATTCTTAAATATGCATGTTCACTGTGGAGTGGTTGTATTTTTGCTTTATTCTTTCTTTAAAACTACATCCAAAAAAGGAGTAATTAACCCCAGAATTTCTCATGGGCTGTGTAATTTCATAAGTAAAAGTATGAGTTCTATTTTTTTTTATCTGGAAAGTTGCTTACTGCAGTATTTGTTCGATCTGAGCCTGAAGTTTTAACTTGGAAATTATTACTGCAGATTTTTGAATAGGACTGTTCTCTTCATTTTACCAAAACTTGATTTGGTAGTCAAAAATATTTGTCAGTGAGGAGAGTGCATAAGGCATGAAATACATACAGCTGTCTTAATTAAATTTTTGGGAAGAAGAAATAAAAAAATTGAGGACTTGGAGGAAATAGTTTAACAGTGATGACTGTACAAAATTTTTTTGACTATTGAATTCAAATTTGAGGTAACTATAGAATTTTAAGTGTCATAATCTTTACTTCAAATCCTTGACTTTTGTGGCATTAGGTAAAGTCTTCACATAGCCATGGATAGCTAATAACCATTTTATCCAAACATTCAGACAAAATCAAGCATCTCTCTCACATCAAGTATTCATGCCTTGGCACTCTTCTTATTTTCTGGAAGAAATTCATTGCAGATAATGCAATGGGGCTCCCAGTCTCCATTTATGCTCCTTAGGGAGCACTGTGCATTGATGGACGCTTTTCCTTCTTTACAGCAAAACACTATAAAACATGTTCCATTTGCATTGATCTGCTGAGCTCTGTTGCATGTTTAAAAATACAAAACAAAGCTCTATAGCCATGTTTTAAACACACATTTCCTGTAATTCTGTCTGTCCTCTCCTTTCATTCTTGCTAAGAATGTAATGGAAAGCTCATTACTTGGGCTAGAAGAATTCTTGGACAGCATGAGCCTCTGGATTGCTTAAGGATGGTCTGGATTATGTTGAAGAGCTCCCTAATCTTCATCTCATTTGCTAAATTTTAAGCATATATTACTAAATTATATTAGTGTCAATTGGACAGAAGCAAATTTTTCAAACATAACGTACTAAGTACCTTCCTGAAGAGAAATTATTTCCTGAACAGTGTCTGCTGTTTGCTGTTACTCTGCCCTGATGTCTGGGGTTATCCTTTTGTAAAATCTGAAGAAATTCTGTGATTTCTATAGAAAATCTATAAATCTATAAATCTTTCTATAGAAAGTTATATTCTACCCTTGTAAAAATAATTGGAAGATACTGCTTCAGTTTCCAGGCTTTACTGGAATGTGCTGTAGTCCTTCCTGCAATTCTGTTTCACCACAGTGATACAACCTATTACAGTTATGTAAATAATCCTGGTAGTTAACAGTAAGTTTAGTCATTGAATACTTACCTGTTTCATTTTGACTCCCTACTGCATGACTCTCACCAAGATTTAGTTCTAAATGCAATGGTTCATTACAATTGTGGTTGTCCTGTTGTTCATTTGGTTTTCTGTTGCAGAACCGCTTGCCATTTCAGGCAAAATGTATTAGTTTTGCTTAAGGATTGCATTATACATACATTAGCAATGTTTTTCTAAGTTAATGACCTCTGAAGACAAAGAATCATTGACACTGAGTTGTAGGGTGGCTTTATTTCCTTGCATTTAAGTTCTGTGTCCTTTGGTAGCACTCATTTGTTTCTCTTGGCCATGCTTTTATCCAGGTTCTTGTCTGCTAGGTTCTTTATGTTTTTTGATGGTGCCAGTCTTTTGACTTTTCATTTTTACATCAAAATCTATTTTATATTTAACAAAAACATCTTCTGGCTTTTATCTCTTGATCTTTTCTATCAAAATCTACAGAGAGAGGGGCAGATGTTATGGAGGAAGGGGAGGGGCAGAAATTATGCTGAAGATTAATGGCAATGCATTAGTATTGTTGCTATTGTTGTTACCAGACCTTTGGTGTCTCATACCCTAAATGCTTTTATTCAAAGTATTAATAGTGTTGAAGTGACATAAAATGGTCTTGCTTTGTATCTATTTTAAGAAGCACATGAGCCACCTCTATAAACACTGTACATGTGCTTAAAAACATTCTGTTCCTCCTTTTACTCCCTGTAGGCCTAACTCCACCTACGACCCCTCCTCATAAAGCCAACCAAGATAATCCTTTTAGGACTTCACCTAAGCCAAAGTCATCATGCAAGACTGTTGTACCACCTTCAAAAAAGCCCCGCTATAGTGAGTCTTCCGGTTCTCAAGGAAATAACCCAATCAAGAAGGGTCCAGAACAGACTGAGCTGTATGCACAGCTTAGCAAGACTACAGTACTGTCCAGTGGACATGAGGAGAGAAAGACAAAACGGCCCAGTTTGCGGCTGTTTGGTGACCATGACTACTGTCAATCTGTGAATTCAAAATCGGAAATATACATTAAAATATCCCAGGAACTTCAGGACTCCAGACAACTAGAATTTAAGGATTCTTCACCTGGGTGGCAGTGTCAGATTTGTTCTTCTTTAGAACAAGACCAGTATTTCGAGAAAGAGACTTTACATACAAATAAGCAGGGATCCCATGGTAATAACAGAAAGCAGCTCCAAGACCAGGAAATTCGGGCTGAACTGAATAAGCATTTTGGCCACCCCAGCCAAGCTGTTTTTGATGAAGAAGCAGATAAGACCAGAGAACTAAGGGACAGTGATTACAGTAATGAACAATTCTCCAAACTACCTATGTTTATAAATTCAGGACTAGCAATGGATGGTCTGTTTGATGACAGTGAAGATGAAAGCGATAAACTATGCTACCCTTGGGATGGGACACAAGCCTATTCATTATTTGATGTATCACCTTCTTGCTCTTCTTTTAACTCTCCGTGCAGAGATTCAGTGTCTCCACCCAAATCCTTATTTTCTCAAAGATCCCAAAGGACACGCTCTAGATCAAGGTCCTTTCCTCAACACAGGTCTTGTTCCCGTTCTCCATATTCCCGATCGAGATCAAGGTCGCCCTGTAGTAGATCCTCTTCAAGGTATGGTAAAGCCAATTCATTTATGATCATTGTAGTTAATAAGAAGAACAGCAAAAACATAAAGAAACTTACAGGAAAAAACGCAAGAAATAACTTATTCCAACGCAACTCATTCTGTTGCTCCTGAGCTGATTTACTCTGAAGGTTACAGGTTTGCTACAGAAACACTTGTTTCCAACATCCTTTAAATTTGCCAGGTTTACACTTTCTGACTGGAGGCAGTCAGGTCAGAGGCAGAGCAATTGGTGAGAGATGTGCACAACTAACCTTTCCCATTATCTGTGAGCTGCCTGGTGCCAATCTAGCTGCAGCCTCTATCAGATGAAGTTGACAGTGGTTGACTGTGTGCTCTGTGTTAGCCTCAATAAGGAATATTACAGAAGGGCAAAGAGGGGTGAAATCACTTGAGGCCCCTTAGTTGACTAGGAGATCACAAACTGTCACTGGAAAATCCCACTGGTAGCTTAGAAGAAATTGTAAGTTCAGGGAAGAGGTAGAAAATGGTGTCATTAGACTCAAATGAAATGACAGAGGTGAATGTGTTTCTTCCTGCAGATCTTGTTGCTATTATGAGTCCAGTCACTGTAGACACCAAGCATACAGAAGTTCTCCCTTATGTGCAAGATCGCGGTCCAGATCACCGTACAGTCGCAGACCCAGGTAGTGCCTTTGGCCTGCATTTGGTTTGCTTTGCAGCTGTTCTTGAAGAGATAGAATCATTAAAGCTGGAAAAGACCTCTGAGATCAATGAACACCACCACATCAACTAAACCATAGCACATTCACTCCTTTCTGGAACACTTCTGGGGATGGTGACTCCACTTCCTTGGGTAGCCCGATCCAATGCCTAACCACCCTTTCAGTGAAGAAATTCTGCCTGGTGTCCAATCTGAACCTCTGTGGTGCAGCTTGAGGCCATGTCCTCTTGTCCTGTCTCTAATTGCCTGAGATCATTAAACATTCTAGAAATTGTATTTCTAATTTTACATTCACAACTGCAGGTGCTTGATTTAATGACTAAGTTATGTTTCCTAGATATGACAGCTATGAGGAATATCAGCATGAAAGGCTGAAGAGGGAAGAATACCGCAAAGAGTATGAAAAACGGGAATCTGAAAGGGCCAAACAAAGGGAGAGACAGAGGCAGAAAGCAATTGTAAGCACTATGAAGATAACTTTCATATTGAAATAGACTTCTGTTTCTTTTCATAAATTCTAATGCTAGAATTCTGATTTTATTTTCTTACAAAAATACAGAAATTTGTTTATGTGTATTTCTTAGTATTTCTAATTTTAAGCAAATATGTGTTTTCATAATAATTTCTGTTTTGGTGTCACAGTGCTAACATTTTCAGGTTCTATAAATTGCAACCCTCTGATTTTTTTCACAGTGAATAAATACAGAGAACTTACTAGAAAAAGGGATCATCCCAGATAATACAGAAGTAGAAGAGAACTAGTCTATTTCTTATACAGATCTATCAGTGAACCTACCTTTTATACAGTATATCACCTACCAGACATATGCAATATGAGGATTTGGCTGATACACCAATCTCTGAACTCTCATAGTGGCTGTAATTGTCTATACAGAGGGTGCAGACAACAGAACTCAAAACTGGGATCCGAAGACGTGACTTTATTTGTAATTTTTCAGTGTCTATCAGTTAATTTTTAAGTTATTTTTATCAAAATAGTCTGAAGACATCATACAATTTAAAAATGTCACTTAACACTGGCCCTGTTGTAATGAATGTGTATGATTTAATTATTTTGTTCATCAGTGTTCTCTATGAAACAACTGAAATACCTGAGGCAAAGGAAATAACCCACGTGGGGATAAGTAACTCTCTTGGCTGTTGTAGCAGTAGGACAGAAGGAAGAATGGCTATTAAATGGCCAGGTGGCTCTTGCCCCTTTTGAGTTCCCCACTGTCAACTGTGTTTTGATAAATTAAACTGGGAGCTGCTGTAAATATGGACTCCTCTTGTAGTTGCTAAGCCCATTTGGTGGCTCAGCTTAACATTTTGGGTTTTTGTGTCCTACTCTTTCCATTAGGTTGTACCTGCACTGCCGTTCAGGTTGTGCCCTGGCTCTTGCATGAACTGGTACAGACCTGGACACTTCATCTTCATTCCCAAATTTTCCTTTAGTGCTCTGTCCAAAGGTCATCAAAATAAATAGGTCTTTTTCCCAGTGCCATTAGTGGACTTTGTAGCAAAAGGTGATTTTTCACACACTTGGCAGCATTTCTCCTAATGCACCTACAGAATGGGGAATGTGTAGAGATTGACAGAGACTGGGGTAGTCTACAGCAGTGAGAACTTCTGGGAGTGAACAGACACCTTTTTGATGTGATTTTTGTCTCTGTTACTGTTGTTCTTAGTGAGCCTCAGCAAATCATTTCACTTTTCTCTGCTTCAGGTGCCCCATCTAAAAGTGTGGGTGATAGGTATATTTTGCAAAGCACAAGATTTAGAGCTATAATGTGTTGTTCTGTGTGGGTCCGAAGCACAGTGAAGGCGATGGAATAATTTTGTTTGGCTTTGGATGGGGCCATATTTAAGTCAATTGTTGCAGTTAGTTTAAAAATATCTGGCTTCCATCTGCTTAGAGATGAACGCTACCTTCCAACAATCATAGTTTACACTAACTCTTCTCTCTTAGAACTAACGCAAATTAGAGATTCAAGCAGACCTCTGTCATGGGTGTTCCTTGCTACTTCTCAATTACTGTACCTTACCCATATAAATAAACATGAATCCTGTTGTGGAGGTAGAAAATTAGATTTAGTTTAAAACAAACAAATATTTGGCAGATAGCTAATCAAGAGAAAAGGAAAAAGGAAAGAAAAGAAACTTTAAAAGCTCCAGATATGCTTCATCATACTTCCTGCATTAAAAATTCCAGACAATTCAAAACCAAGGTTGAATTTATTTTCTTTCTAAAGTGAGCATTTTCATTATCATTAACTTAATTAATGGAATTATTTATTAATAAACAAATAAATAAAAACTAAAAATAAATATCAATAAACAGAACATGCAAAAAGTCTAAAATCCAGTCATCTGTATGGGTTCTGCAGAAAATTTAGATTAAATCCTATTAACTCCTTTATTCAAAGTCTGCCAGCATTTTTACTTTAAAAATCTGTATAGAATTATGCTGTTTTATACCCTGTGCAAATAAGTAGGGATTAGGAGACAGCAGAGAAAGGGAATTTTCGATCTCATGAATTCAGTGATAAAATTTGTATTATTTCTAGCATTCTCTGCTCTTTTTCTTACACCTCTTGGTTTATGGGTCTCTTTTGTGTTACCTTTTTCATTCTTGAGGGACTCAACTCATTTATCGTTCAGCCACAGGAATGTCCTCTCTCTATTTCCTTGAGCTCTTTCTACAGTCCCATAAGTTTAGATTTCTTTGCTCTCTGTATTGGGGAATTTTTTATTTTCATTCGAGCCCATTCTCATGCTGCCAGAACTGATTTATGGCCACATACCTCCAGATACTATTAAAAGAGTGGCCCAAAGATTGGGCAGTACTAATGCCTCAGTTGTTTCACTGGGCAGGTGACTTTTCTTCATGAGAAGCACCATGCTAGGATCTCAGGGGTTAGTTGAAGAAAGGATGCACAGTAGAAAGGAAACAGAAGTTATGACAGAGCCAAAAGTCATCAGGTGTTGTAGAAGCAATACCTAAAATTAGTTTCTGTGGGACAACAGGCATGGGAAACCTAGGAAAAAGAAATGAGGAGAAAAATCATATTTTAATGCACTCTAATCTGTCAAAACCATATGCGAAGCAAAGCCCTCTGTGCAAGGCTTTGGCAGATGTGAAGACATATTGACAGAATGCTGAAGAGGCTTGTTTTAGAAGTCTGTGTTCATTCTGTGTGGCACAGGCCTGTTTAAATGGCTGCCCCTTCAGCCTTGCACACACCACTTTCACTGCAGGAGATTCAGAATGAGAAGCCTGGGATAGCATTTTCCTGTATAGACTCCTGTATTCCTATCTAGACTTACAGCTATATACAGGTGACTTGACTTCAAAAGGTACTGTGATATTCTTCTCCTCTTCCTTTTTGTCTTTTGCCCTCTTCAGTTACTGGAGATTCAGTGCCTTTTTTGTGGATTGAGGTCTTAATTTGGAGCAGTCATGCTTGAAAAATGTAGGCTGAGGCCATAAGGTACTTAGAGAGTAAGAAAAATATTTTTGTCGTTCATTTATTCCTTCATTCATTCATTCACTCATTCACTTATACTTTTGATTGTGATTCCTTTGCTAATTGAGCAAATGTTAGCATAGTTTAATTTGATCTTGATTTGTTTTATTTTACTGGGTCCCTATTTTTTTTTTAGAATGGATCCTCACTGAACATAAAAATGGTCTTCCAGCAAGGCTTGCTTAGCCATATAATGCTAGCCAGATCATAGTGGAAGCACATTTTCTATGAAACTTGAGGAGCACTGCAGATCAGGACAGTCTACTTAGTGCTTTGTAGAAACTGGGATCCAACCCCCAACCAAGGCAGATCATGGTGATTTGCCAAGAGGTCTGAGGACCTCTTTTTTTTCTCATACACCCCAGAAAATTTCTGAGTTGTGCAGGCTTTACTCCAGCACTTCATTAGACCATGTGGCAAATACTTTTCAAAGCATGGCATCAGAAATAGTTAGCACATTCCAATTCTGGAATCACTAATTGGTGATTCCTCATTGATATGGTGCACCAGAGCTGGGAGGTTAAGCTACTGATGAGCAGCTTGGTGTTGTGGCTCTCTGCTACTCTGCCACTCTGGCCATGATACTGACTTACAGTCACATTCGGCATGCAGCTCATTTACTGTATGCACTGCCTACTGCCAAATGGTATAACAAAATCAGGTTATACTCATGTAGAAAATTGAAATTAACATTACTACTTTCCATTTCTAAATGCTGACAGCCTCCATGAGACAAGTATCAAGAGTCCCAGTCCCAGAGAGCTTACGGACATAAGAAGATAAATGTGCTGTGAGGCCACTGCAGCAGAAACAAATGGTTTCAAAGAAAATAAATTGCTCTAAAACAGGAAGGCAGGAGAAAGGTGGTTTCATGAATGAGTGCTTGCCCTCTCTAAAGTCTAAAACTAGAGTCAGCCTATAATGGAGCTAATTTCCATTTATGAAGGATTCAATGTATGTAGTATATTTAGTTTGGACTTTGTTGTTGTTGCTCATCTTGATGACCTAGATCCCAGGTACTCTTAATTTTGCTGTATAAGTTTCTGAAAATATATCAAGTGGATTGCCTAAATTTTGAAGCTTACTGGTCCATTGATATTTTTCTAGCAGTCGCCATGGTGTCTGTCTGAACTGTTCAGCCCTCGGTTACTCACACAGCAGTATGTGATAATCTTGTGCAATGTTCTTTCTTTTTTTTACAGTTTTTATGATTTTTACTTTTGCCATTCATACTTAACTCACAGGCCGTACTTCTTCTTTACTGAATCTGAAGAAAATTTTTCTCCTTATTATTACATCAGAAGCTTAAGCTTTAATGGCTTTTTTCTACCCACAGCATTGCTATTTTTACAGCTCTGTCCAACCAATCCCATTGCATTTGCAAAATGGTATTTGGCCTTCAGCTCTAAGGATAGAAGTCTTCATGGCTTTCTACTGTAAGAGAAGTAATTTGGCATGGAAGGCAATACAGGCATGGGGTGTGCACCCAGCCAGCCACCTGTGCTGGACAAAGCAGCAAGGCTTTACAAGCCCACAGCAGAATCCAGCTTTAAAATGCTCCTGGATTTTTCTCTCAGCTTTACATAAAGCATTACCTGGCTCTTGGAAAACTAGGTATGCACCACAGACATGCAGTCAAAAAGTGGTAGGGAAATTGGGAACAGCAGCACTATGTGGTGTTACCTCTGGAGTGGCTGCCTGCAGTTCCCACAGGCCCTTATTAGTAGCACCATGGGCAGCCAAAGAAAAAACTTGGGGGGAAAAAACCAAAAAATCCCAGTGAAAACTAATACATCTAATGATCTGTGTTTAGTTCCTTATAAAAGAAAGACTTAGGAATAAGGAAAGACAAAGAAAATAAACTTTTGGACAAATCCTTTGCAAGACAAAAAGATCCTTAGCATCAGTCAATGTTTTGGAGGATGAATGGTCCCTATACTGACCCTTAGATGTATATCCTGGTTTTGTTCACTCATATTTTGGTATTCTAATGCTTTAGTATTTTCATTTGAGATTTAAAATACTGCTTGTCAGTCTGAGATTTTCTGCCACACCTTCCTAATCAAATGTTTTTACTGCAATGAAGGAAAAACAAGATTATGAAAGAAGACAGACATGTTAGGCTTGAGGGAGTAGACTGGACTATTCCTTCTCTTTTTTACCTGGCAAAGCAATAAGCTACACTAAAAGCTTATGATGCAAAATAAATAATGTGCACTTTTGTGAGGGAAATATGAACAGTACCTTCTGGAGTTTTCTGCAGGTTCCCTCTGCCCATATTAAATGGAAAACAAAAGATTTTCTCTGCCGTTCTCTAGGTTTCCAAGTCACCTATCATATTCTCTAACAACTGCAGTAAACAGCTTACTTAATATGCACATACAGACTTACATATGTATGTATTATAAAAAAAAAGTCTTTATAGCATTTAGAGGTGTGTTGTAATCTTGTTAGACTTCTATAGCTCTTATTATTAATGGGAATAAAAGGAAGTAATCTCTGTGAATATTAATGCATTCTTCATAGTTGCTTTAAATAAACTGAAATTAACCAGGGCAGAGACAATGCTGTATGAATCCTGTGTTCTCCGGTATCTTATTCCATCATGGCACTCTGCTTAAAAAAATACTTGAACCCATCTCCTCATATGTGCACACTGGAGGACATATGGTGCATTTCAGCTTTAAATTTGAATTTCCTTAATTTTGCAGGTTTAACTTATTCCCTTAACGGTACTTTAAAAGGCGCTTTTTTTTAATTGTTCAGTTTTGGTTTATTACAGTTGTCTTAAAGGGATATTAAAGTTATAAAGGTTATTAGACAGATAGAAGAAGAAAAAATTGCGCAGGCATGCACACAGACTTATGGAAGAGTGTGCAATAGATATTTCCATCACACCATAATACAACAATCTCCATGTCAGTGAGTGAAACATTATGTTTTTTTCAGTTGAGATGTATTATCTCAGTTAAAGTATATTAGACAGTCTGCTGTGTTATGTTCTGCTCCATCTGGTCAGTCATTTAGGTTCAATAGCAAGTATCAATGGAATTGTTTCTTATCAAGTGTTTCAGTGCGCTTAAATCCTTGATTTGGTAAAACAGTCTGAAAAAGTAATTACTGTGCATATGCAGATTCTCCTGGTTTTGAAGTTTATGGCACCCAACCATGGTGAAAGTAAGCAGAATTAGAATGTGGAAAATGGAAGAAATGCAGATTTCTGTTCCTTGCACTCTATAGTCCCTGGTTCGCAGAAGCTCTGCCCAAACTCCTCTGTGAGGAAGGTCAGGGCTCTGGACTGGGACACAGTAGAGACAGAGATAAAAAGCAGCAGCTGTCTGTAAAGTACCCTTGTGTCCTAAATGTATGGCCACCCGTGAGCACAGTTCCTTCTTTTAGCCATGCTAGCTTCTCCAAACTGCACTGCTATGGCAGAGAACAAGGGCAGCTTTTGGACCCTGCACCTTGGAAGATGTAACATTTAAAAATGGAAGCCTCTGTCCCAGCAGGATTACAGAGGACTACCAAGGCACTCACCTTGGTTCCTTACACAATCAAAAGAGGCAGTAGTTTGAAGTACCTAAATGAGATCCTTACCTGATCCTTCTGATTAAGAAGAGCTTGTACATACTTTGGTAGAGCAACAAAGGACTTTGCTGGGCTGACCAGGGAACTATAAAGGACTCAGGTAATTCTTGTGCCGTTCCTTAGTGGGTAGGGCTTTTGGGTAGGAATGTTCAATTCTTGTATCTCTGTTTTCTGCAGCTTTAAACTTTCATTGCTCAAGAGCTTAGATTAACTGGATCTGAGCCCCTGAGATTTGTGAGGCCAGGAAAAGAGTCAGCAAAAAATAGTTTACTGAATGTGCTAGTAAAGGAGTTTCTGTTGAGAGACAGATATTTAGTGTTGGCTTCCTGCTGCAGGAATTGTTTATTTATTTTGTATTAAATAGTTCTTGGGAGCAAAGTGTTCTCCTGGGAACAGGAAGCCAAGATTTTCGGCACCCATAACCAAGAGTTCTGATGGTCTCTTTATCTCAAATGAATACTCAAACAAATAAAAAAGAGACATCAATATAATTTCTGGTTTTACATGTGTTTTGGTCTGATCTGAACTGTATTATCTGTGGTCCAAGAATGACTAGTGCTTTATGCCTCTGTGGGGACTCATGGAAAAGATACATTTCGTGCTATATTTGAATTGTAACACTATAAACTACCTGTCTCTTCAGGCTAGAATGTTTCTGAGCAGGAATGCAAGTCTATATTTAGGTCCCTACTGCCTTTTGCATTGCACAGTTGAGGTGCCATTAGCCTTTAGGCACCTCCAGGTTACGATAGTCATGAATTCTCAGCAGTCAGTGTAGCTCCTTGGCATTCGGCACCTAAATTCTGCACAAGTCTCAGGTGCCAAAGCTGATGGTTTAAACTGACATTGCTCCACGGACTGACAGATTTACACCAGCTGAGAATGTGGTGCTGGTTCGATTTATGGGACTACTGTATGGGTGTGGAAGGGATGAGCAGTAGGGCCAATAGTGCTGGGCCAGAGGCAGTTAGAGACAGGACGGCTGAGCACCCAAGCTATGTGTACCTGGTGCTTCCTTGCCCTGATTACCTTAACATCAGTATTTTAAAGATCTCCTTTTTCCTTTTTCTTTTCTTGCAGCTCACTAAATGGCTCTATGCTCAGAAAAGTGTCCATCCTAAAATTGACGTAGCTCTTTCTGGGCTTCCTAGTTCTTCCCTCATTCTGCCTAGCGTTTCCACTATGCAAAGAAGGATATGACCATGACTTGATTGTTATAAAAGTATGTGTTGATTTGTTCCAAATGTTGAAAGAACATGCAAATGACACGCTAGCCTAGGGACAGGTAGTTTTTGTGTAAATCTAAAGGCAGTGGTGACTGCAGGATATATTTAACTGTCCTGCTGTTCCTCCGAAAATATTTATTTTAGTAAAAGCCGTCTTTTGGACCCAGTCCTGGTTTCAGCTGGGATAGATTTAATTTTCTTCTTAGTAGCTGGTACAAGACTGTTTTAGATTTGGTGTGAGCATAGTGTTGATAACACATTGATGTTTTAATTGTTGCTAAGTAGTGCTTACTGGAAACCAAGGACTTTCCAGTTTTCCATGGTCTGCCAGGGAGCAGGTGCACAAGATGCTTGGAGGGAGCATGGCCAGGACAGCTGATCTGAACTGGCCAAAGGGATATTCCATACCATACATTCCATATGGCATCATGCCCAGTATATAAACTAGAGGGAGTTGGCTGGGAGAGGCAGATCACTGCTTGGGTATGGGCTGCGTATTGGTCAGCAGGTGCTGAGCAATTGTAGCGTGCAGCACTTGCTTCTCTTGGGTTTTATTCCTCCCTCTCTGCTTTTAATTGCAATTACTATCATTATAATTATTATTAGTATTATATCTTATTTTGTTTCAGTTATTAAGCTGATCCTAACACAGGTGTTTTACCTTTTTCTGATTTTCCTCCCCATCCCACCAGGGAGCAGGGAATGACCTAGGGGCTGTGTGGTATTTAGTTGTTGGCTGGGGTTAAAGCATGACAACCTCAAACAGTTTTCCCTCTATTTTAAGGTGTGGATTATGGTGGAACAGGATTGCAGGATGAATCAGCTATTGAGTCATATGAGCGTATAATGTTATGCTTGTAATACGTTTTGTTATGTCTGTGGTACTTTTATGCAATTATTGTGTTACTCAGTATTGTACACATGGCAAGAGAAAGGGAAGTACTAGTTTGGAAGAGTTTGCAGTCCTTAAGGGGAAGTGGCAGAAAGGGTGTGTGATGGTTTGACTCTGGCTAGGTGCCAGGTGCCCACTAAGCCGCTCTATAGCTCCCTCCCCCAGAGGGACAGGGGAAAGGACAAGATGAATCAGTGGATCGAGATAAGGCGGTGTTTATTGAAGCAATAGAAAAGCGAAAGTAGGGTCTGCGCGCACATAAGCAAAAAGAAGAAGTCAATCTCTACTTCCCATCAGCAAGCGATGTTCAGGCACGTCCCGGGAAGCAGGGCCTCAGCACGTGTAGTGGTTCCATCGGAAGGCAGACATTACAGAATGCCCCCCCCCTCCTCCTCTCTCTCTCTTGGCTTTTATATCTGAGCTGACATCATACTGTATGGAATATCCCTTTGGTTCCTTTGGGTCAGCTGGCCTGCTTGTTTTCCCTCCCAAAGTCTTGCCCACTCCCTGCCCCTTGATGGGGGAGAATGTTAGAGGGACAGTGCTTCTCAGCAGTAGCCAAAACACTGCTGGGTTATCAACTGAAGCACAGCACTGTCAGGGCTGCTGAACTCTACCTCAGTTAGAAGCAATACAGGGTGAAAGGGAAGAAGGTGCAGTAGGATACAGAGGGAACAACCTGTCAGTGTACAGCAGAACAGTAACAGCAATCAGTGAACCCTTCCAGGAGGACACCACCTGACAAATACAGTCATTTAAATACCTTAGATTCTTTCCAGGAGAGAACTATTTCACTTACTTGCAAGATGCAGTAGGTTTTCCGCAAGAGACTATTTCTATAATTATGCATCCTCTGCACATCCATGTGTGTATTTGCATGCATATATACATAAGTTCATCTCTATTACACATTTGTTAAAAATATGCCTTCCCTGTTGCTCTTTATCAACAGGAAGAACGTCGTGTGATTTATCTGGGTAAAATCAGACCTGACACAACACGAACAGAACTGAGGGACCGGTTTGAAGTTTTTGGTGAAATTGAGGAGTGCACAGTAAATTTGCGGGATGATGGGTAGGAACTTTTGAGATTACTTCTTGTTTGAGAGCTGCCATATGTAAAAAATTATGGCAGTGAGAGTACTGGTATGGGAGTTACCAGTATAAGTCCTGTGACAGATGACATGCTGAGTTCAAAACCTTATTTATTTTCTTTCATCCTTATTTATTAATCTTGCTAGTTGAGATTTCCTGTCCCAAAAATAAGTATTTAGCTGCATGACAGGACAATCATGCTGATAAATGGATGCAGTACTTCTCGCATTTCCACTGCTGGGTCTCCATCAAGTTCTTGCTTTCAAGAAGGGGTTACACTAATGTGTTAACTCATTTCAGCTTTTGTTCACAACTGTATTTTTCAATGGCAGAGACAGCTATGGTTTCATCACCTACCGCTATACTTGTGACGCCTTCGCTGCTCTTGAAAATGGATACACTTTACGCAGGTCAGATGAACCTGACTTTGAGCTGTACTTCTGTGGACGCAAGCAATTTTGCAAGTCGAACTATGCAGACCTAGGTAGGTATTTTGCTCTATGTGAATTAAAGTACATAACTCTTGTGAGTCATGAGAATTTAGGGTTTGCTTCTTTTTTGTTTACTGCTGATATCATTTAAATGATTGGAGAGGTGTTGAAGAAAGTGATTTTCACTTGCTGTAAGAAGTTTAAAATTCTGCTAATCTGAGCTGGCTTCTTTCAAATATTCTGTGAAAATTCTTTTAAAGCCCATTTCCATCATTATCAGAAATAACTGCCCAATATTCAATAACACATTTCTAAGTTGAAAAGATGGCACCACAGAAACCTCCCACATGCTTTACTATTTATTGCTATAGCTGTTTGGTTCCAATACCTCATTTATGTATATGAGCGGTAAACAGAGGACAAAGTAGATGCCTCACTCCAAAATCTTCATTATGATTCTTACTTTGCCATGAATTCTGTTCTAGATGGGCATAATTTGCCAGCGGCACTCCTTAAACACAATTCATGGTTGTTCAAGTTTGAAGGCAAGAAGGGCTTGTGGCCAAATCTGACCCTTAGTTAGATCTCAACTGGTGATTCTAAAATTGTGCATCAACATATATGTATGAAGGTGTCTCCTTGCAGGGACTTCCAGTCATGATGTAAGAGGCTCCAACTTGTGGAGTGCTTAGCAAATCTCTTGGTGTTTGCAGTTACACTGATGTGGGGCTTTATGCGTACCAGTCTTCAGCCCCCAGTATGCTGTGGTAATTCCAGTCCCAGATGTGCATACTGGCTGTGACAACACATCTGGGTCTGTCTGAGTCCTGCGTGGACAGAAATGTATGGTTCTGTCCTATGCTCCAAATCAGAGTGTGATGCTTCCCCTTGCAAGGATTTTTAGAGAGGTTCGAAGTCTTGCAGCAGGAATATTGATGTTAAGTATATGCATAAAGAGACCATGCAGACTACCAAAACAGCCTCTGTAATTTTACAATATATTATAAACTCACCTCTTATTTAATTACCTTTTAAAATGTAAAGTATTCATTAAATGTTAAACCTTTCCTAATAGCTGTATAAATAGACTAAAGGCATGGGAAATACACTTTTCTGAATAACGTAGCAAGGCACATTTTGCTGTTGAATCTATATTAATCAGATATTGTGGATTTTTTTATGAATAAATGACCACAGTCATTAAAATCTCTCATAACCCTGTAACACAGTGCTAATGAATCTTGTATGTGCTGCCCTTGGCTTTGTACAATCCAGGACGTGAATACAGATATATTTTTTCTAACCAACTGATGTCTTTTCAAAATAAATTATAAAGATGATACGCATTGTTCACAATGAATATGCTATAATTCACTTCAGTGGCTAAACAGATAATGTAAAGCTAAGAAAAGGCAATTGACTGCTGAAAAGATATAGGGTTGATGTTGAAAATATAAAATGTAGCAAGGCATTTGTTGAAATGTAGGCTGATAAAAACAGTAAAACCAGATTGAAGTCTTGCCTTGATTTGACTTATCTTCAGCAATGGAAGACGAGGTCATCACTGTATCTCAGAAAATCTGGGGTTTAAAATAAGTTGTCTGAAGGGAGCCCTCTTGAACATTATTCATCACTGCGAGTATTCCCTGTCAGGTCTCTCCATAGTGAGTGGGATTCCCAGAGTATCTGTGAGCAGACTATTTTCACTTTGTCCTGCTGACAGCTTGAGCTTATGTACTTCAGACTGCATTCCTGGTATTTTGCAGAGTATCTGACAGAGCAACATAAGGATGAACTTTAAAATTCATGAGCTGGTACCAGGACTGAGAGAATTAATCAGCTTTGGGTTGAGTAGAGAAGAAAGAAAACACTTGAAAATAGTAGTCAGAAGTTTAACACCTCTCCTCTGTGAGAAGATATTGTCTTAACAGAACTTGTAATGAACATTTAATGCACAGTATGTCTTACAGTGGTAGATGGGGAGTTCTGATTAATTCAACACAAGAAATGGCAAGAAAAGGGCACTCTTACAAAGGAGCTGTGACACAGGAACTGGGGAGTCAGTGTTAAGCAGGGTTGACTCCAAAAGGAAATTCAGTGCTTGCAGCCATGTCAGTAATTGCTCTACTGGAGCTGTGTGGCCACAAATGTTCAATCCCTCCTCTGTGCTGGGAGCAGACCAATGTCCGTATCTGAGCAACATGCAAAGCTGGAGTAGTTATCCCAGGTCACAGGAGCTTGGCTGTTGTTGCTGCTGTGGCTTATCTGTCACATGTGATGCAGAAAGCTGAGGAGCTCACCTGAGACTGCTTGTACAGCAGAGGCTCCGCCCAGAATTGCTCACGCTCCAAACAAGGAACCCAAAAAAGTGAGTGAAAGCAAACCCAGAGATTCAGGGAGATGTAGTGACTTCCACAAGACTGCAAGGCAGGGCAGGCAGAAGCAGCTGTGTCCTCTGTGCACTGCTTGCAGGCTGCCCTGGCTTTCTTCAGAACCTTTCTCAGGAGAATTAAGTCTTGGATATTGTGTGTTGTGAAACAGCAGTTGCAAGACAAAGGTGGAGTTTTGGTTAAGGCATCCATCAAGATTGTCTGGACTACTTTGAGACCTATACACAAGTATGTCAGTGCTCTAGATGTACATGCAATTAATGGTTCTTCCCTCTGCTGACACCATGTACTGCTTTTGTTAAGTCCTGCTTCTTACCAGAAATCTCTGTTCATGCCTAGAGCTTCAGTGATGATCATTTCTGTGCTTTTATCACCCCATAAAGTTATGGTTGTAAGTGGATTGTTTCTTCTGTGTCTTGTTTGCACCAAGGTACAGAGAAAATAAGTGGTTCTTGCCTCATACCTAAACTTGGATCCTTTGGGTTTCAGATTCAAACTCAGATGATTTTGATCCTGCTTCCACTAAAAGCAAGTATGACTCCATGGATTTTGATAGTTTACTTAAAGAGGCACAGCGGAGCCTGCGTAGGTAACAAGCATGTCATCCAAGGAAAACAAGGGGATGGCGAATACCTCACGGACGTCATGTCCTTCAATAATGGACAACTAAAAAGTCGTACTTAGGAATTTCTCCTACTTTACACTCTCTGTTCAAAACCATGGTTTACATGAACACAGCTGCTCAAGGAGTGGAGGGGCAGGATGCTGTCCAGTAAGCACACGCATGTCCATGGGTGTCAGCTTTGCTTTCGCGGGTGAGCGGTGGCAGGGGAGCCGGGCATTCCTTGCGAGTTCAGTGCAAATCACGAGATGTGGCAGCAGTTCCACAGAGATACGCGAACAACGATGAACTGCAAAATCTGTACATACTGCATTTTAACAAAAAAGAACAAAAACAAACAGAAAAAACCCCAGTGTGAGAAATACAGCTGCTGATGTCTGGGAATCAGACACTGCATATTTTTTTGTAAAGAAGCTTCTTCACACAAAACAGTGATAATATGACAATCCAGAAGAAACCACAGGTCCCAGAAGCCTACAATCTGTCTTAGCTTTGTTTTAAGATTGTTCTTTTTTTGGTTGGGTTTTTTTGTGGGTTTTTTTTGCAGGAAAAAAATTAAAAGGCTCAAGCTTCCCTAACATTTTGAAGTTTCATCTTTTAATTCTGACACCCATGTAAATGTCTACAACATTGATCTTCCACAGCAAAATTTTCAAAGCCTTGTTAATGGTCAAATGTGCAGCTTGTTCAGCGATTTATTCTAATGAGCGGACGTGGTGTTACATTATTAATGAGAGTTGGATATAACTATCTGGGTGTGTGCACAGATAGTTTATTTGCTACATTCTCTAAAGTAGTTGAGTATTTACAAATGTTAAATGGAGTATTTTTATTTATGTACATACTGTATGACGATGTTCTTTTTTGTTACAGCTATGCACTGTAAATGCAGCCTTCTTTTCAAAAACTGCTGACTTTTTCTTAATCAAGAATACTCAAATGTAATTATATGAGGTGAAACAATTATTGTACACTAACATATGTAGAAAGCTGAACTTACGCTTATATATATTTGATTGTAAAAAAAAAAAGAGAAAAGCGTGTGGGTGAGGGTGTGAGTGTGCATATGTGTGCGCGCGTGTCTGAGTGCAAAAGTGCATTACACACATTCATCCCTTCTTTGGTGAGATTATATAAGAATTTTGTCAAGAATTATCCTAGCCCAAAAGGTATTGACGACTTCCGCAGTATTTTTCCACATTTTTCTCATTGCTTGATTTTCTTTTGCAGTTTTATACACTGAATTTGTTAGGGGAATGAAATTTTCTCATCTAAATTTTTCTAGGAAATACCATAATTTTATGTAAGGTCTCTCAAATGGGTAATCATTAAGAAATGTTTTTATTTTATGTATCAACAGTAGTTTTGGAACTAGAGGTCAAAAATGTTTTTAAAATGCTATTTTGTTTTAATTTTTGTGATTTTAATTTGATAAAAATATGCTGAGGTACTAAGTACAGTATGATTTTTACAGTAATTCTGTGTCTAAACACTGTTCTTGAAGCCAGTAATCTTTTCATTGGCAGAGTTTAATGATGGTATTTATCTATATTTTTTACAGTTATGCATCCTGTATAAATACCAATCCTTCATTCCTTTGTTTACTAAAGAGACATATTTATCAGCTATAATTATCCTATTTATTATAAATTATGAGATGACTAAAAGAATAAAAAGGCCAGTGGAAATTTTGTACCTAGGATGCATGATGATTGTCAGTTTGGAGTAAGCAAGTGCTTTGTTTGGAAATTCCGCTTTTGCAGAAGCAGTGGGTTGGGTTTGGTTTTTTCCTTTTTTTTCCACTATGCACTAGCATGGCCTCAGATGTGCCCATGACATTGTTGCTGATGACATTGCTTATGTTAACTTAAATAGCAACTTCAGGAAAGAAAAAACCACAAGAGTATAAACTACTGCTATTCTGAGCATCAGAATTTCATCTGAACTCAGAGTCTCTAGACTGAATCAGCAGTTTGGAATTTGCTTGTGAATGTATAGATTTGTTACTCTATTACTCTTTGGCATTCATGACTCCTCTTAAAGGTATGGCACACCTAACTATTTAATCTACTTTTCCACTCCAAATCTTAGAAAACTGATTCCACCCCCATGCCAGTGCAGTTGATTTTGATGGCTGCATTCATTTTATCACCAGCATATTGTGTTCTGAGAGATTCCACTGTCTGTCCTGTCGGATGCTTGCTTGATTTTTTGGCTTCTTATTTCTCAGTAGATAGATAGCAATAAAAACAACAAAAATGAACTTTTCGGGAGGTTCTGTGTTACAAATGTAACATTCTTTACTCTGCATAATTCTTGTTGTTGCTCTGTAGGTTAAAAATGCAGGTATTTTAACTTTGTGTGAATGCCAAACTAAAAGTTTACAGTTTTCCTTTCTGGATTTTGAGTATCTTCTGTTGTAAAGAAAAATATTAAAAGCAATAAATTATTTTTAAGAAATCAATATTTAGTATATCATATTATGTGTTCAAGGACCAGATGCATTACCTATTTTTCCTTTACATTTTTGTGATTAAATTTTAAAATGTTCTCTTTTGCCCTAGATTGCTGACATTAATAAATTGATGTGGGGCTTGTTGGGGAGATTATTTATTTTTCACCAAGCAGGCATAATGACGTGAGTCAATTTTTTTTTTTTCACTGGCCTGGCAAACATTCTCATCTTGAAGATGGCTTTCCTCTGTGGATTTGCAAATTACATATGAAATTAATAGAGCTAGATTGCTGAATAAAGCTATTTGGATCCTTCATAGACACTGTAGTAGGAAACCCATCAAAATATAAACTCAGTGTTTCCTTTTCTTCCCCAAGAACATTTCAAATTAGCACATGTACCACATTGTCACCGGAGGCAAATTGCAGCATAGCTCTCTGTGTCTTTTAGATGAAGATTGTGCTGTTGCTTTCATGCTGTGGTAAGTATCACATCCACAATACAGGTAACAGAACTGGTACTTAGAAACTACGGTCTTTCCCAGAGCTGCAACAGAGTAATTCCTATAGAATGGAAAATTATCTAAATACTAATCCAATCAGAGGGAGCCTAAAGTTGAAGAAAAATATCTGTGCTAAACTACTTTAAAAAGCAGTTGGGCTGCCATCACCAAGAGCAGCACTGACAGGAAAGTTTGTGCCTCTGGGGTAATAATATTTGGGTCAGTTAAAAAAAAACCAAAAAAAACCAAAACAACAAACACAAAACAACCACACCTTCTTCTCATGCCTTTAGATATAAGCCTACAGTAGGTAATGATTATGTGTCCTTTTTGATGGCTGTAATGAGAACTTCAATCACTGTAGTATAAGATCTGATCTATTAATGACCTAGAATAGCCATGTAATATAATGTGATGATTCTAAATTTGTACCTATGTGACAGACATTTTCAATAATGTGAACCACTGACCTGATGGAACTACTGTAAGATTTGTACAGTAGGTGAACATGTAATCTTGTTGGTTGGACTATGCTGAACAGGGAAAGTGAGATAAGCCCAAGCTGGGCTATTTTCCACCTGCCAATTCTACATGTACTTTTGTGGTTTAATTCATTGTATGAAAATTCCTGTGATTTTTTTCCTTTTTTTTAATGTGCAGTACACATCAGCCTCACTGAGAAAATAAAGGGAAACGAATGTTTCAAATCTATTTCTGTTTCTCTTTTTTTATCACAAGTGACAGGTTTTTTCCCCCACACCTGGTCATGTACTGGGTTTTGTGTTACTCTTATTTCAGATTGTATGCCAGAACACTCCTGTCTTACTGCACTTTGGGCAGGGGACAGCACTACCAGTTTTAATACATTTAATGGTAGAAAGGGGCTATGTGCCTTTCTACCATGTGTACCCGAGGGTGTTGAAGTGCCATGCCATAAACCATGTAGGAAAACTTCTGAAAAATCCTCAGTGGATTTCAAGTATTGCTGGTTCAAGTGAGAAGGGGGTGGGGATTGTAAGGGTTCTTCTACCTGGCCATGCTTGGATCCCAGTGCAGGGAGTAGGGACTGAGAAGTGCAAAATGGTTGGTATCTTCCAGCCTCAGATGATAAATACCTGTACTAGGAGAAGGCTTGTCATTAGAGTCCTTCACCAGCCTCTGTCTCAGCAGACAGACCAGGAGGACCAGACAGGTAAGTGGCTGTACAAGCATTGCTTTCTTGAATCCTTTGAGGACAGTACAGTGTGCAGCATTTGGACTTTAACACCAGCATGGCAGGTGGGCAGGCAACAGATAGCCAGGGTGTCAGAGGGTAGTCACAACTCTTGCCTTTACACACACAGAAAAAGGGGAAGAATTGCTGTGCTCTGCTATGATTTGCTGAGGGCTCATTCACAGGTAGCCAATTTACGGCTGTAGGCCTGTCGTGCTGTGTCAGCAGCCCTCTCTGGGGCTTAACAGCACAACACTGTGTGACTGAGTCTTGTCTGATGCTGCCTTGGCAGGGACTCGAGCGCGATGTGAGGAGCAGTGCGGGGCAGCTCATGGGCAACCTGGCTGAGGGCTCTTAAGTAGAGCACTACTGAATTCACTTGAAAAAATTGCTTTTCTCAAGCTTTTACCTTATCTCTGTTCCTAACATTGCTGTTTAATTTATGCTCCATAACTTGGAAAAATGTTCAGTCTTTGCATTTTTACCATTTTCTAATCCAAACTGTTGTACTTGGTTCTTACAAGGGTGGTAGAGCAAAGTTCCTCACTGTGTGGGATTTGCATTGTTGACTCACTGCTCCTGATCAAATTAATGCTTAAAACATAGGCCAGATGATTCCTGATGTACCTCATCAGTCTTGCTGCTGTTCCACAAAGCATGAATTTAGCCCAATATTTCTCCAGTTACTAGGCTTTTTAATTTCATTTGTTTATTCATTTCATATTTTTTGCATAGCACTTAGATGCTTGCCAAAAAAAGCACTCCACATTAGATTTCCAGGAAACTTTGCTTCTTGCCTCCCGTCTCCTTCTTTTACATTATTAAGGTTTATTGTGTAAAATCAGGACCTTCCATAGCCAGTTATCCTGGGTCACCGTTTTTCCTCACAGTGAATACTGCAAGCTGAACACCTGAAATCAGATTCAGGCACCTCAATGAGTGGCCTGATTTTCAGAAACGCTGAGCATCTTGCAGCTCCCATCGTCTTCAATTAGACCTGCTGGCTCTCAGCACTTTCAAAAATCAAGCCACATATTTAGAGCCCCAATTCAGCACAGCATTTACATTTGTGCTTAAGTCTGTCCTGATTCAGCAAAGCACTTAAGCATGAGTGTTTTTAGATGCATTGAAGTCAAGTGCTCGGCTGCTTTGAATAAAAATAGCCTCCTGGATTGGGGCCTAGGATTCCAAATACAGAAACCAGCACCTAATTTTAGGCTCCATTTGGAAAACTTCTGCCTCTCCTACCACCTTTAACCTTTAATGCTTACAGAAAACACAGAAACGGCCATCAGGTCTTAAGGGAAAGAGAGGGATTTAGGGAAGTGGAAGTGATGGACAAAATTCTTCTTTTTGGAAAATGTTTTGAAAACTAAATCCCACTCTTGCCAAATGCCTTGATTCATCACTCTTATTTCATGCTGAACTTCCAGAATCTCACTGAAGATTAATGTGCAGTTATTCTATTGTCCTTCACCATTAATTAATAAACTGCTCTAATAAACTATAACCAATGCCAGCTTGTCCTGCTTTTCCGTGAATCACATTCTCACCATTGATATTCCATGTTCACAAGCAAACTAATCTATAAATCAATTTTCTCTACTTTATCAAACAGCAGAAAGTAATAAAGAAGGTCACAAATAGTACAGTAGTTCCTTGGAGGTTTGTAACATCATAATTTAAAGCTCAGAAAGATTGAATCAAAAGCTGAATTAATCCCTAAGGGGAAAGATTCTATATAGATTCTATTGATAGATATAGGGCAGCCTGTCTTCTTCATTGGGAGCTGGTATATTTGTTAATACTTCAGGGCAAAGGAGACTAGTCTTCTCAGCAAAGAAAATGAAATCCTCCATGAGAGAAAGGGAGTATGTCCTTTGCACTTCCTGTCACTGTGCTGTTCTTACATTGCTCTGCTGAGAAAAAGAGAATGCCAACTCATCCTCTGCCAAATGATGTGCTCTGCTGAATGGCCAGTGTCTGTGCAATGCAATTATGGAAACTGCAGCTGGATGGAATACATGTATAAATCTTAAATGTTGCACTTCATTGGTGTTCATGCCTCGACTGATGCTTTTCTTGTCAAACAACCTCAACTCAAAATGTTAGTAGCCTATGAACCCAAAGCAAAGTGAAAGGTTGTTTTTTTCAGTGACAAATTTTGGTGAAGTTGCAAATATTTATTCTGCAGCTGGAAACATATTCCTCAAAACATGTTTAGCTTTTGAGGTTCCTTTGAATTATTGCAGCTTCCTTTCAACATTTTTCTGGAATAATAGTTTTGCAAAGGCATTTCTGATTCTCTTTTATAAGAAAAAAATCTATAGCCTTAATGATGTGACTGGATCTGGTGAATTAAGCTCTTCCAAATTCAAATGGAATTAATGGAAAAAAAATAGTCATATAAAGGGAAATAATTTTTAAAAAATTACTAAGGGGCTCGTTGAAAAAATTATATGCACAGGTGTAGTAAATGGTGAGATCTGAGATGAAATGCACCTTTTGGTATGCATGGATGGGGAAGTACAAGATGATAGAAGGATTTGTGCTTGCATACTGACTTTACTTGTGCTATTTGCTGTTAGAGAGGAACTGAGCTGCCTTGTGACAAAGGCAACTGTACAGAAAACAGGTACTATTCCAGCCTCTCCAAAATCAGTGACTAAACTCCAACCCTCATCAGCCTTTTGCATTAACCCTGGCTTGTGTAAATAGTGGACAGTGATCAAATGTAAATAATCTCATGCAAGTTATTTGCGTCATGATAGATTGTCTGCCAGGTGTAATGTAAATGAAAGCCAAGTATGAAATATGAAGTAAAACATGTCCTAAACAGCAGAATATGCAAATTTATCTTAGGACTCTATCAAATAAAATATTTGCTACAGTTTATTTTTGACAGTGTGTGTTTCATTTTCTATTAAATTAGTACTGATAAAGTAATAAAATTATTACAGCCATAAAGTTACTGCACTATAACTTCAAGAGATCTTCTTGTCCTCGGATTATTGACTTTGTCATTATGAAAAACGGACCTTGGTGCCTTATACTAATTCTTTCCTACTGTATTTGCAACTCGGGCCTATGCTTGTTTATGTAATGTGTTGGCAGTAAATTTATTTAAAAAGAAAAATCAGCCACACACTTGAAAACTAATGGAGTGCTTTCTGGTTTTAACCATTTACTGGAACAGCACCGCAGCTATCTGTAGTTTTCTCTTGCATGAATAATTTATTGTCATAGCTAAGCATGCCCTGGGTTATACACTCCTGCCAGCAAGTATGGAGTGGTGAGTGCTGTTGCTGAATAATGATTAATTACTCGCCCTTCTGAAGGAGCCCTGTTTTGTAAACTGGTCACACAGCATGTTACGTGGATTGTGTCTGCTATACAAAAGGTTACTTGCAATCTCGTAATGAGACATAATGATGCACATCACAACAATTCTTTGGTACAAATCTGCACAGAATGGAATTTAGACAGAAACCCATTTATTTACATATCTTGTTTGCCAGCGGGTACAAAACGTCACTGCATTGCTGAAGTGCTGCCATTGCTCTTCTGCAATGCTGACATTTTGGGTGAAAACAGTGTGATGACTTCTTCAGGAAACTCCAGCCTCAACTTTATAGAGTTGCCCTGTGACAACCTGCTGGCAAACTCTGGGAGGGACTTGGCTCCTACTGTGTGAGGACTGTATGAGTGGGACGGTTTGCTGATGCCTGTCTACCTCTTGGTGGGAAGCTGGGATACGGTTCCTCACTCACAAGGTGAGTTCATTTCCTGTCTGAGGTGGGCTTCCCTGCCTATGTTTGTACCTGTCTGACCTAGGAAGGATGAGCAGGGAATCAAAGTTTTGCCATATATTGTACTTTATGGTGTGGTCAAAGGAAGAAGGACATTCAGAAGTACTGTTCTAAAACATAGAGCCACAGCTTTTCTGAACCCTAGGGGAAAAAAGATCTAGTTGTTCTCAGCCCCTGCTCTCTGGAAAACAAGAAGTGCTTGGCCACAGCTGTCCCAGGGCTCTTAGGGCCACTGCTGGCCCCACCTCCAGCGGAGCAGTGAATGTAGTCCTGCCTGCTCTCAGACAGAGTCATTTGTCTGTCCAGGCAAGATCTGTACTACTTTTAACTTTTCTGTGTTACACTAAGGCCCTGCTGGTCAAGGTCATCAACTAAGCTGCAGAAATTTAAGGTGCTAGATGGGGTTTGGTAGGCAATGGGCCTTCTGCTCTGGAGAGTATGGGAATATTCAGGAAATCCTGAATATGCATCCCTGTCCCACGACAACATGGCAAAGCTGGCTGCAGCAGTCCATGACATCTTCTTTCCTTGTGCAGTGACCTGAATTGCTCAGCACCCCCCTGATCTGGTCAGGTAGGATGGTTTGGACACAGGGAGCTGCATTTGAACAGGTATGTGGCTTTGAGAACTGTGCTTTGGATGCTCCTATGCTACTGTGGTGTGTCGCAGTGTTCAGGGACTTCTTTTATTCAGACTGCTTATTTTGTCCATTTTCGTCTCAAGAAGGACAAAATGTTATGATATTGTTTATACAAGAACATGATGGTGGTAGAAGGTTTTGTACCCTATAAAATTTATGTTTTCCTGTAAATGAGGTAGA
This sequence comes from Climacteris rufus, assembly GCA_013398175.1. Classification (NCBI taxonomy): domain Eukaryota; kingdom Metazoa; phylum Chordata; class Aves; order Passeriformes; family Climacteridae; genus Climacteris; species Climacteris rufus. Next base: position 14,734 of record VZRZ01001950.1, on the reverse strand, counting down.
ATTTGCTTATGTTTGCTTATGGTACAAGTTTCTACTCCATGTATGTGGCAATGAGTAAGCTTTGATGAAAGCATCAGCAGTCTCTAATGCAATTATATACTTGCGTGGAGCAAGAGAAGGTTGTTGGGGATAAGACCAGCAAATGGCATCATGCTGTGACCAATGTAGCTGGTATTTCTCCTAACATTTCCCACAGCCCTTAGTTTTGCCCGGTAGCAAGGTCGTGGGCAGAACTTGGCCCTCGATACGTGACAGGTGTGCTCTCTGTGCCCTTTCAGGGAGCACAGGGCAACCAGGAGGCACCTGTGGTTTTCCAGGGGCCTGGTGGAGTGTTCCAGCACCCTGGCAGGAGGGTGGCTGTAGAACCATGGGGGACATCGTGTAATGACTGTTCTATGCCCTGTCAACTGTTGGAATGATTCTGCAGCTGAAATACATGATTTTTCCTCCACAAATAGTTCCTTGAGAGGTAGATCACATGCAGGCTCATTTTCTGCAGTGTTGCCTTAGGTTTTAACCCTTATATTTTTCAAATTCTGTATTGCCTAATGTGTAACTCTGGGATGCTTTATAGCCTGTTAGCTGCTGTGCTGTCATGCTAAGATAGACATAACAATACCCCTCTGGGTGTGCTCTTCTAGGACACAGAGTGCCCAGGCCCAAGCTTCTAAGGGGGGGGGGGAGAGGCGAGCTAGGGGAGCTAGGGGGAAATTGCAAAGTTTTAATTGGTGAATTTATGCTGGTATGCAAATGGCCCAAACCTATAAAGTTGTTAAACACTCGTGGCTCACTGTCCATTTTGGGTGTAGTCCTTAGAGGGGCTCTGTCTGCCCTAAATGTACCTTTCGAATAAATACCCACCTTTATTCCCTTACTCCTGACTAGTCTCTGTTTTCAGGTAGCCTCTTTAGGCATCAGCGGCACTATCCTGTGCAGATCCTCTGATTTGTAATAATCTGATGTGGCTCTGTGGCAGCAATAATGGAGTGTTTCTGCCTCTGCCTCTTCCCTAGATTTGATGACATAAAACGTGGTGTGCTACATCTCACTATGCTGAAGGCTTCTACCCTGTTGCCAAATTTTGCTGAAATGGGCTAACATGGTCAGAAGATACTGGAGAATGGGAGCCAGAAGGAAACAACACAGGCAGGAGGATCACGTGAGCAATAGAAGCGTGGTGGAACCAGCATAAGCAGAAGGCAGGAGCACCTGAGTCTCAATCCCTCAGGAAATGAGGGGAAAAAAACCCCAGTGGAATCCTCCTTTATGATGGCTCAATAGTATTGGTATTACTTCCTAGCCCCCCCAGATATTGTCCGACAAATACAGTGTCAGTAGTTTCAGATTTGGACCTTTGCATATTTGCAGCTGGGCAACTGTAGAGAGATTTGTGTGGAAACCATAATGAGAGTAGGTAGGGAATAGACATGAAGCATCCAGCACAAAGCCCACAGCTCTGAAGCTGCACAGAAAGCTATACTAGACATATATCACAATTCCACCAGCTCTTGCTTGTGCTGTTACTAAGCTATTGACATTGTGTGAAAGCTGATGTATAATTGAAGAAACTACATATTCATTTAAAAATGGAAAAAGCATAGCAATAATAAGACTGCTTTATAGTGAGACTTCCAGAATGCCAATTCCTAGCAGAAGCAGTTTTGCAGGTAGCATTTATACTTTTACTCCAAATCTCATGGCACTGGTCTTGCTCTACAATGTTGGGTCTGATGATATTGGATGAGGTTAAGCTGCCTTAAATAGCTGCTGGCTGGCAGTTTATTCCCTCACTTGCTCAACAATGCCAGACTCATGATATGTCTGGGAGGCAAAGAACACAGTTAGACTAGACAAATGGAATAGGAACCAACAATAAAGTGAATCCTGCACTGTCATATACATTTTTTATTCACATTGCACATAAATCTCATCCAAGCTCATGGGAGAACTTTAGCATCCCCTTAAACTTCCATTTATTTTTCATCCTTCTCATTCTTTGCACTATTAAGAAAAAGATTTATTTTCTGAATACTACTCTTAATCATTGTGCAAATAGCAATGGAACATTTATACTCAAAATAATAAACAGATGATTCACATCTTAATACGAGACTGCAGATTCTCTGACTTATCTGTGTTTATTGCATCTAACACAGGGATGCTATTCCTATTCTCTTATAGTTAATTAAGGAATTTCATTATTCTTATTTAGATTTAGTGTTGGTTTTTTTTCTCTGCCACAGTGTGCATGGGGCAGTTCTACAAGACAGTAAATTAGTAAGTTCAGCACTCCAAAATGCTTAAGATAGAGAAAAAGAAAGTTGGGTTTAACTGGTCAAGGCAATAATCTGAAATTCTGTGAAAGATGCAGAGTAATAGAGAGCATGGAAATGTATCTGTTATTATGCTGGTATAGTGGAGTAGCTAGAGGAATCGGTCATACCTTTTGGTGATAATGAGAACATAGTGAAGCGGGAGTCTGGTTGGTGCCAGAGTTTATGTCCTTTGCCATGGAAAGGTAATATTGTCAATTCAAGCACCTCTGAATACGGGAAAGTGGATTGTCAAGTCCTGTTAAAGTGGCTCTTCTTGAAGGAACAGGAAATGTTTTCTCTTTCTCCTGGTTATATCTGTCTTTATTACATTACACTGCCAAGGGCAGTATCTGGTCCTTGGAACTATTTATTTCTTGCGTGCAGAGAGAAACATTGAGCAATATTTTTATTGTTCCATTTTGCTCACACAGGTGTGGGTAATGCCAAGGAAAATATTCCTTTGGTCAAACTGAAAGTCACAGATCTTTGGTTCCTTTACCAGGACTGTAAGGCTTGTTTAACATTTAAACTTTTAAGGTGTGTTTAACCTTCAGAAACCTTCTGTCATGCCCATTCTTCAGCCTACATATGCACATGCCTGCATCCATACCAGATAAACAGGATTATATATATGCATATATACATATCATTACCCTGATACATAAAATATGTATATGCATGTAGACCCCTCATCTGGGATTTGTCACTGAGAAACAATAAAACATAGACTGCATGAACTGCAATTATAGTTTCCTCTCCAAAGAAGGCCATAGGCTATATCTACATCCTTATATTGCAGAATTACGTCCTGCAGGCCAGCAAGAAGTTCTGATTTCATTTGTGCTCTGGGTGACAGTATTGCAAAACGCCTTCCTGACTGGGTGACCATCACAAGTGGAGTCAAAGGGAATGCCATGGGACATGTGGTTGTGACAGCTCACTGGTGTCCACGGCATCGTTCATAAACTGGTAGGAAACAAGCAGTGCCAGCTTAACTTATGGTAATTTGAGCATTTGTAATAATTTGTCTAAAACCAGTTTCCTGTAGATTTGCAGTTATAGTAACTGGATTCAGAGCTGCCTAAAAAGAAATAGTTGTTCCTTAAGATGTTATTTGGAAACAGATTTGTGTGCTCTATGAGCTGTTAGTAATGGGCAGACTGAGACCCTCAGAGTTTAAGCCAATTAAGACCTTAACCAGGAAAGCAGATGGAAAGCAGCAGAGCCCGTTTTCCACTCACACTGAGCTAGCATCTACCAAAGGTGCTCTGCAGGTACCCTTAGTCCCCAAGCCTGTAGAGTCCAAAGCACATCCACACCATCTTGGCTTCTTCTTGGGAATGGAAATTGGCCTGGGGATCCAATGAGTCACAGGCTTGACATGATGCTGACATAATCAGGGAATACTTCAACCTGAAGCAAATTGTCATTTCCTTAAATCTGGGATGGTGTGTCAGCCAATCCAGGATATGTGAACTAGTAATAGATTCTTTTAGCTAAAAAACTCCTATGAACCCCTTCCTCCATTTATACATGGCCATATCTGCCAACTGAAAAAGGGTTTGATTTTTTCCCCCGTTTTCGTATGTTCACTTTGTGATTAAATTTAGAGCTGGATGCAGTATTTTAGATGCCATTTCCAGTTCCTGGTCATAAACCAGCAAACGGTCTCCTTCAGCCCATTCAGTTATTCAGTTCACAGTGATGACATTGTAAGGATTTGTTTCAGGTCCTGTATTTAAGAACATATTTATTGTTTGATTGTTTGTTTATTTATTGCAGCATACTATGCAAGAACACCAGGTGGTTTCTCAGCACGGCCTTCCCAGGTGACCTCAAACTACTACAGTTTTGAAGAAAATGGTGGGAGCATGTTGGCTCCTGCAGGAATGCCCAGGACACCCACACCAACACTTACTCTAAAGTCTAAGTTTTGTACTGTGTTGCATACAGGCATTGAAAATTCCCAGTATATTCTTGGATGTTAGTACCATGGCTCTTCAGAGGTAAGTAGCAAATGTCATTTCTGTTGACATCTGACTTTGTATTTACAACATGTGACACTACCCTATTTATTTAACAAGATCTATCTACTTCCATTTAAGAAATCTCTTTATTCAGATCTGTAAAGGGAGATAATTGTTCAGTTCTAGTGATTGTCTATTATTAAGGAAAAATTATTTAAAGATTGGAAGATACCCTGTTGCACTCTTCAATGGCTTTACAATTTCTTCCTTGTGTTTTTATCACTTCAGAATTGCACTAGCTTTCCTTTAGCTTTTGATGAAATCACCTCCTTGATGAAATTGTTGAAAAAACAGGCTCTGGGAAAGTGCTTTATCTGAGATCCCAAAGACAAGTTTGTTCCAAAGATGTTCTTGGTTTGCAGTCTATGTATTTAGACCTCTCTGGTGATACTACAAAATCTTTGGAAATGCTCATATTGTTTTTCAATGCTTTGGGATACTTTGCTAGAAAGATGTTCCTTTGTGAATTAAGTGTTCTTTGAGGATAAAATGTTCATCAGAAGTCTTCAGAGTTACAATATCATAATTTTCATCGTATTACTGTGAAAAGACATAATTTATATCATTTTTTAAAACATACTCTCCGAGGGCATATGTAACAAAAGGCTTTTCCTGTCTCCTCATTGAACTTCATAGCAAACGTACTGGGGCACAGCAGAGCCTCCAGTCAGCCCTGGAGATATTTGGCTGGATATCTGAAATCAAAAACCTCTTCTGGATTAATTTTTGGCATCCTTTTGTGGTCATACACTGTTTTACTTTCCCTCTCTTTGTACTTTCCTTATTATGCAGTGCTCCCTTCCAACAATATGTAGGTAAAATGCAGATATACAAATGGAGGCAATTAACAAAGTAAATAAAAATAAAACTAGTGTTGTCTAGTGGCATATGCTGGCAGTATATAAATATATATATATACACACATATGTATATATAAACACAGGCATATGTGTGCATATGTGTGTGTATCTGTACACTGAAAATATTCCCAGCTTGAATAAGGAGAAAAATTCTGGAAGGAACTGCTTAATACCTTTCACAGGAACAACCCCAGATGACCCTTGAAGATGGTCTGATAGATATGAATTGCTACTGGAATTATGCTATTGGAGAAACAGGGCTACTTTGCCAAAAATGAATCCATTTAGTCATAAACACTACAGCAAAGTTGATTCAGGGTTTATCTAAAAAAGCCCAGCAGGTTTGGTGTAAAAAGAAAGGTAGAAGTTTAATTTGGATGGCAGTTGTTTTTCAATAATGCTAATTTGTACTAAACATTCAGATTTACATAAGAAAACAAAGGCCAAACATTAGGCCAAGGAGCACAATCAAAACTTGGGTTCAGCTATAGGAGAAAACAGGCTGCTGGAACATAATTCACTAAAATCAGTTTTTTCAGCTTTTGTCAACTTTTCAATGCCTAAGAATTTTCCAGTGGAGGTGTGGGCACCTGTCATTAAACTTAATCGACTGCATGCATACTTACTTTTTAAATTGTCCTCTGGTGAAAGTGACTTGAGAGGCTCCTGGACCATGGGCTGAGAAAATCTGCAGTGCTCCCTCTGCTCATTTTTTCCTCACTTTTTCCTTGTTTTTTTGGCTTTTTTTTTTTTTCCAGTATGACATCCTTCTCCATCTTTGGGGGTCACAAGAACTTCTTATTCATCGGGTATTTGCCTAGATTTATCTACAGGGACTTGGTTGCTCTCATGCAATGCTCCTCTTTTGACCTATCTTGTAATGCAGCCCCAATGGAACAGGTAGGGTTATTTCTCCTGAAGAATGGGCAGATTTTTCAATCTGGTCCAATTTAGATCACTGCTCCTGGATAAGGTGACTTCTGAATTCATTTTGTGCCTTAAGCTGGGAACTGAACTGAACTGATCCCATTGATGGATAGAAGTTTTCAGTGTAAGCTTGTGCCTTTGGGTATATCTGTGTTGACAGTTATGCAAAGTCTCCCCAGGAGAAGCCCCCACCATCACTGATGGACCCAGGGCCCATCTCTACTCCTCCACAGCCCTGCATCTCCAGTTACCACAGGCCGCACTTGTCTCAGTCCCATGGTCTAAGTTGTTGCCTAAAGGCAGCCCATCAACAGATTTCTTGGACCTGTCTCTTCCCAGAAAAAAAAAGAGAAAACTTTCATATTTAATTTTTTTTCCTTGACTGTTTTTGAGTGCTTAGCGTAGTAAAACTGGGAATCTTGAGGAGACAAATTGAGTCAGCTCAACTTTTTTTTGATGAATATAAAGCTAAATATTCTTTAAAACAATATCCAAAATTATGTTACTGCTATTTCATTTATCAATATGCAACCTACAGCTAATACCTATTCACAATAAAGTTTCTTAATTCATTTTCTTGAATTAAGTAACTGTAATTCCCATATATTGAATTTATCAATCTTGGTACTGAATTAAGGATACATACTACATAATCCTCATTTTCCAAGCTTATTTTCTAGAAATCTGAGGTTTTCCTGCATCATTTATTATTATTATACTATGTCTTTACAAAATGACCTCACTGTCATCTATTAACATACTATCTGAAAGCCTAGAGTATACCAAACTTTCAATTATGGTAAAAATATTGTTTCCTTTTTTTGTCAAAATATACTCTCATTTAAAGGAAAGATTGGCTATACATTTGCAGAGTGTATAGTCTATACATTTTCAGAATATATAGCCTGTACACTGACTGTGGGTCACCCGGTGTGAGATGTACAAGAACTAGTCTGGTCAGGTTCCAAGACTTGCCCCCATTAAGGGGACTTTTTGTCCTATTTCCCAACCCTCGTAGTCCATGCAGCTTTTGCAGTGGTCAGGAGGGAATGGTTGTCACTTGAGGTGATGATTTCTCTTCATTAATTATGCAGGCATTGATTTAGAGACCTAAAATTTGGATGGATGAAATCAGATGTAATGACACCTGCTCTTGTGGTGTACCTTGCCTCAGCCCCTGGCAGTAGCTGTGTTTGTCATTACCTAAAGTGGAGGACACAGGCTCTTTTATTTAATAAACATATGTATGAGTCCTCTATGTGCTGAATAAATAGCAGTTAATAGCTTGCCTTTTCTTAAAGAAGCAAAGGAAGTTTAGTTTTGATATGTAGAGTCTCCATTACATAGAGAAGGGGATGGAGACTCTTTCTCCTCCTTTCCAGTAACTCAGAGAGGAATGGCATCACTTCTTCCTTGTAGCAATGTGGACACAGAGTCAGTGCTCTGAGCAAACTGCAGCTCGATTACTGCAGCAAAAAGCCTGTGGCTGGAAGAGTTTGAAATACAGAAATGCAGTCTCAAGTCCTCTTTTCTGACCAGAATCCAACAAGGACTTTAATAATGTCTTTGCACTGATCTATGATGCAGGTTTGTGAGACAAAGAAATAAAGTTTTAAAATCTCACCAAAATCCCAGGCACTACTTTGCAGTTACATAGAGGTGCCAAAATCCATGCATTTCTTTTTCCTTATTCATCTGTAACAGAAGAGAATGAATGTACATGGTGATTTACTATCTCTGAAGAGTCATGTCCTTTTTATTTTTAAACCTAAGCAAAAAAGATTCAAAGTGCAAATCCTTAAAAAAATAGGTTTCTGGCTCTAGCAAAATAAAAGTCAGACTTTCAAAAGAAAAGCAGGTATTTCCTTAAATTAATTAGACAAACACTTCCTCACATTGGCACATGGCAACATCCTATAAATCACACTCTTCTATTATTTTACCTTATCTTAGTACTTATTGCTGAGATCAAGGTTTAAATATATTATTTATATAATGAACCATTAAGATTTTGTAACCTTGTTGTGCTCTACCATTCTTGTTTATTAAACAGTAATAAAATTAGCCACAGGGAACTGAGGTTTTGCTAGTAACTATGTCAAAGAAAAGCAATTGCTGTGAGGTCCATTTCTTGCTCAGGGTCTGTGTCCTTTTCCCACTGGCAATCATATACTACACTGTGGCCCCAAAGACTGTTTGCTATTTCTTTTTTACACATGCCTATGCAGGAACATGGATTCTCTAGAGTGCGCTTTACTTTGCCCCTGGCCTTTTAGGCATTCTTTCAAAACATATTCTTGCAATAGTAACCAATTAAACTAGTTACTAAGAAAGAAGCATGTTTCAGCACTTAAGTTAATTGAACTGTTACAAACTAAATATGATTCCAAATTGTTTCTGTATTCCAAATCACTTCATGCATGCAGATAAAATGAAAAAATTACCAAATCGTTTTGAAATGTGCAAATCAGGCATACAATACTGACATTTAGATCTGTGACCTGATCACAATGTAGTAAGTACCTCTGAAAACTTTGCGGATTTTAAAGCTGTCATATGAAACCCTTGAACCACTGCCTGATGTGATATTCAATAAGTGGAAGTCAGGCTGCAATCAAATTGTGGAACTGTCTGCATCAGGGTTTTACTACCAATTTACCCAGAAAATAATCTTTCCCTGATTCATTTCACGGGCCAAGTAAGAAAGGAGGAATGACTTAATGTATAAAACACATGCTTTATTCTTTGGGACCTTGGTTTGAGTTCAATTTGTGGTCCTAACTAAAATGAGCAGCTCAATCCCAAATGAAGAGAAGTCCATATCACTGAACTACCACACACGATTAGGCACAATTGGCTGTCTCTGCTTAGGAGAAGTTGAAGAGTGATTTAGCATGGAGACTAAATCTCTTCTTTCAGCTGTAAAGTGGGGTTGCCCTTTCTGGGACTCTGTGACAAAAATAAAATTACACAAACCGTATTGTTTCTTTTTTTCAGCATTTCTTCAGTACAATAAAAATAAGGGATAGGAAAAGCCTCATTCTCTTGTAATAAAAGCCATATGGCAGCTCTAATTTGCAGCTATTCTCTTTTATTAAGAAATTAGTAACTACCATAACTGGCAGAGTGATGGTGAAAATGCTGGTACATGGAACAAATGGATGCTGCTAAAAAGAGAAGGGGGAAAAGGCTCTGAAGAGGAAAAGCAGTGAAAGCTGGTAAAAGCTTTCCTCTCTGAATCCAGGAGAAATGCTTGCTGGGTAATACATCTATCTAGTTACATGTCATACATGACCACACTATTGAAGGGTTTAACTGTCTTGGGATTTAAACCTGTCACTGCTGGGATAAGCTGTGCTTGTACAAAACAGAGTGGTGTAAACTATTTTGCCAATGGTGAAGTGGTGAAGATCTAGCAGAGAGCCGATTTGAGAATACCAAGCCTTGCACTGCAGCAGAGGAAGGGGAGGGCAATGGATGGGCTGTGTGAGCACAGCAAGCTCAGGGAGAGGTGAAGGGAGCTGCAGAACCACTAAGCAGGGGATTAGAGGGAAGCTCAATGGGAAAAAGAGCCTACATCAGTGTGGTGTAAGGAGAGAGTTAAATAAAGTCACTGAATCTATTTCATAATACTCCATCATGGGATCTGGGCTAGTACTATGGAAAAGAGAGATTTACTATCTGTGCCTAGAACCTTCCTAAAACATAAGGCTCAGAATAAGGCTGTACTATCATATTAGGTATAAACAGGCTCTATCAAGTACTGAGCAAGTCTTAGTGTGGTGCTCCACTTTGAGAAATGGGACATGGTAGCTTGGCAGTGGGATGCACAAGGAAAGCATTCAGCACCTGAGCTGGTGCAACCAGGGTGACCGCCTGAGCCCTGGCTGGTCAGAACATCCCCATATAACAGTTCTCCATGGCATACAGACAGGAGGCAAAGAGAGTAGTGGAGTAAACTCTCAGCACTTACACTGCAAACTTCTGTTCAACTCTGTATACTAACATTAGACCTCAAATTCTCAAGCTTTTATTTTTAACAGTGATTTTTTTTTTGGCTGTTCTCAGGGATTCCATTAATTTTCATTATGAACTATACTTACCTCTTTCCCTCTTTTATCTCAGGAAGAAAAGACTATGACTGGAGGTACGTGACAGTTTTCCCTTTTTAGTTGCTGGAAATAAGTTAATAAATGCAGTCACAATCCAGAATAACATTCTCATTCGTTATTGATACCAACTATACTCTAACAATGAATTTCAAAGTGCTGCTGATGTAAACTCTACCTGAAGCCTGTTTGATTTCAGATAAGCATCTTCATCCCATTCTTCATTTCAAGAAAAGAAAATCTTACCTCACAGAAACATATTCATGTGCTTTGGGTTCAGTTCAAGATAAGCTGTGCTTTGCAGAAAACCTAATTAATATCAATCACAAGGAAAACAGAAATTGGAAAGAAATGTTCTTTCATTTCTTGAGAAACAGATCACCCATGATACATACACAAATGGACATACCAATTTGCTTTATTATGAAAATATCTGTAGGGAAGATTTTTTAGGGAATAAAGGGGTAGTTGCGCTTTTGCTGTGATATACATGACAGGAACTTTGTTCTGTTAATGGGAGTTGAATGGTGTGAGTCAGACCAGAATTACATCCTGCAATGGTGGGCTTAAGTGACATTTAAAAGAGTATTTACTCCCAACAGTCAAAATAATAATGATTAATGGTAACTTATAAATACATTTTTAAGTGGTCTTATAATGCCTTTCAGACATTTCTTTTCTCCTTTCTTCTCCCCTCTGCCAAAGGGAAAGTCACAGCTTCTGAATTCAGAGACCTTATGGGCTTAGAATAGAACCTTTAGTGATAAATATTCATATTTGAAAAAATCTTGCAAAATCAGAGCAGCTAACTTCTGTCACAATAATAATATTATATGATAGTATTATTGCATTATATAATAATATATTATTAATAATATCATTAAAATATATTACTATATATTATATGATAATAATAATATTATTATAATAATATTACTATGTGGTAATTATATCACATAATAACATTTCAAGTGACCTTTAAGGAATTTTGCTGTTGACCAGCACTCTTTCCATGCATGGATTTCAGTCTTGGAGTTACCCATATAGCACTGGCTACATAGCTACTTCCAAATGAATGCAGGATTTGGTTTAGATCCGATTAATAAAATTTTCTTGCTCAGAGCAGAGTTCTGCTCTTATGAGTGCTCTAGGTCATATCGGGAGAGGGAGGATTTGGAGGAAAGGTCACTAATCTTTAGAGAAGTCCCTGCCTTGATTATCAATCCACCTTTAAAGTCCTTGATGTTAACATTTCAAGTGAAAGTATGGTATACACCAAGTTTGTGAAGAAATACAAGCATCAAATGGTTTACTTTTATCAAGGCATTGACTCAGCAAAGAATTTATGTATGTAAAACATCATTCTATTTGGCCCCAAGTGAATATAATAAAAAGAGAAATATTCAATTTTATGACCTCCTTTGAGCTTCCCAGTACTTTCAGCTTTGTTCAAGCTTGCCCTCAACTGTCTGACACAACTATTTTAGCTGCAACATTTAGGGTTTGCCCACACAAAACCAACCAATACCCCAACAAAACAATCAAAGGACTCAGCTGTTAATACACTAAAGGTTTAAAGGAAAGGTCCAACCAATGGATCATTGGAGTGACTGGTACATGATAGCTGAGGAAGTCCCTCTTTCTTCCCTTAACACCTGATATTAGATATTTGCATACATTCTTTAATGTATTTCAGATTATGTCCCTTCACAACCTCTGCTTTCCTTGTTTAGTGGTATGCTATGTTTGCCCTTGACAGTGATTTCTTTTTGGCATCTTGTGGCATTACTAAGGAAGCTTCTGATGCAACGAATCACTTTAAGGACACAGAATCTGCTGCCCATGCTCAAAGGACCAATCCTTTTGTTGCAAAAGGAAAAAGTAAGAGGAAATCAAAGAGCTGGAAAAGCTGCCTTTAGAAGCTTTGAAGGAGATACAAACACGAAGAACAGAAAGCATTGGCTAAAGATGAAGCTCCAGACCTTGGACTAATTCCTGATTCAGCATGTGTGCACTGCATTTAGCTACTGGTCTGTAAGCTCTTGGTGGTCCATACAAGGAATTCTTGTCATTGCTTGTTGGTAGGCATCATTAGCAGTCTGCAAGCCAATCCTTAGGTATTTCTGAAAATCAGTGCATCTCCGGGGGGGGGGGGG
>VZRZ01001948.1:98786-114766 GCA_013398175.1 Climacteris rufus | reverse complement strand
CCGGTGCCGCCGCGGAGGCCCGAGCGGTGTGCGGGGCGCCTGGACCCGGCTCTGCAACAAGTGTCCCCCGCGGGCCGGCAGCTCGTGCGGGAGCACCCCCGGCCCCGTCCGCGCTCGGTCCGCGCTCGGCGCTGCTCCGGGGCCGTTGAGCGGCCGGGCGCGGGAGCGCTGTCAGGCGTTCGGAGTCACTCTGGCGGCTCGGGCCCCCTCGGCGCGGAAGGAGAAGGTTGAGCCTTGGACAGGGTTGTATTTGCCCCCTCTTTCTCCCCTACTGCTCTCAAGGTTTTTACAAGCGCGTGGTCCAGCGTGGTCAGAGCAGTTGGTTCCCTCGGGTCAGGTTTTGACCCTGGCGATGGAAGAAACATTCTGTGTCTCACCAGCAGGCACTGGGCTCCGGTCAGGACTTACTGTTGTTGCATCTCTGGGAGATCCTGAGGTTCTGACTTAATACTTTGCAGCAAAGCAGCCTTGTTCCTTTATGTGTTCTGTCAGTCAGGGTGCTGCTCAAGCCTATATTTATCTGTGCCTGCTCGCATCGTGAGGCTCTCCGGAGCTGTAACCATGGATGTTGCTGCTGGTGGGCTGCAGGGACGGGGATGCTGTGCTGCCTGGAGCTCTGTGCGGGGAGCAGCCCTGGCAGGGCTCGCAGCGTTCGGCTGCCGCGGTTTGCTGTGGGGCCCTGTGAGCCCTGACTGGGGTGCAAAGCACCGGGCACGGTCAGGGCTGGCAGAGGCTCTGGGAGCTGCAGTCTGTAAGGCCTTGGTGAAGGGCTCTCTCCTCGTCTGGGGCCTTCCTCACCCTGAGCAGTCTCACACGTAGCCAGGCGCTTTGTTTGGTGGGTTTGGCAGTGGGGATGGCAGAGCTTTGATGGTGAGTCCAACCCCTTGTCAGCACGGGATCACTCGGTGTCTTGGGGGTGTTTTGCTGACGTGCCAGACGAAGATCTCTCCCTGCAGTTCTCCTGTGCAGCTTTCTTGCCAAGGAACAGGCACTCTGCCGTCTTTGTCCACAGATTTCTCCTGCACAGCGTGCGGAGGAGCGCGGGGAGGGAAGGAAGGGGCTGCTGCTGGTCCTTCTGCTCAGATGTTAATTTAGCACTCACATTTCCTGTGATTCACAGCCTGTCTCTTGACAGGAGCGTGTGTGCCTCGGAGCAGACACCCAGCTGCTGCTGAACTCTCCCCACACGGGGCTGGCATTGAGCACAAGGAATGCTGACTGCCAGCCTCTTGGTTTTGCTGGTTGTTTGTTTTCCTGGCCTGGTGGTTGTTGGTGGTTTGTGTTTTGGTTCCTCCATTCAGTTAATTTTGCTCCTAGCAGTGGTTTTCACTTCAACAGGAGCGTTGACTGGTGTTCTAGCAGCTGTGATTTATATTGGGTGAAAAGGCCTTTCTGAAGTGCTGTTTCAGACTGACTGCATCTGAAGCAGTGCACTGATTTCTCCCCCCTCCTCTCACCTCGGTTCAAGAGCTGGTTTGTCTTTTTATGTAAAAACAAAGCCCGTGGTCTGCTTTTTGATCACGAGTTCCTCAGGCATTCCAGATGGACTCTGTTGGCCTGTTAATTACCTTGGGTTTGATAAATCAGCATTTGGGAGCTTCTTTTGTCCCCAGCTATTTCAGCTCAATGCAGTGAAAATGTCGATCAGTATACCCATAAAAACAATATATGCCTGCGAGCAAAAGCCTACGTGATGGAAACACAGAGATGGTTTTACTCAGCTCCAGTAAAGCAGCTGGAGGTGGCAGGTATAGCTGTTTTGCTGAAAGGATCAGAGCCAGGTTTGCAGCTGCCAGCCTTCAGCTGGAACTTGGCCTCTGGTTTGCAGCAGCCAGGAGTGGGTCCTCTGGAGGTGGCTGCAGAGCTGCCCCAGCTCGGGGCTGGCCTGGGGGAGGAATTCCCCCAGCAGGAGGAATGCCAGGGCTGTCAAAAGCCTACAAAATGTGAGAAATCAAAAGGCAGAGTAAATAAACCTGCTCAGTCTGGGGACAGTCCTGTGTCACAAGAAGAGAAGGAAGAGCAGATACTTTCACAAGATGAGCAAACTGAAACTTTTGTGGGATTTTTTGAGTCTTTATATCACTGCACAAGGGTAAAAAAAAATAGCCAAAAATGCCTTCAGTGACTGTTTAAAATAACATTTGTGTAAGTTGGGGGAACTGAAAGGGCAAAGTGAAATGCAGAGAAGAGACTAAAAACTCATCCTTCTCCTGGCAGTTTTTTGCCAGGAGTTACTTCTCCCTGGGTTCCCAGAGGCAGGGAAGCCTCAGTGTGGGCTGGAGCCTGCCCAGCTCTGTTGGCCCAAGGTTTGGAGTGCTGCTCATCATCAGCACAGGGAGCTGGGAACCGAGGGGGGAACGCCAGTGGGAAGCAGGACAGAGCATTTCTGTGCCTGCCCTGCTTTTGGGGTGCAGCAGGGGCTGTGGGAGCTGCTGTGGCCAGCTGGGCTGTGAGCACCCGGCCTCACTTGTCCTTGTGTTCAGTTTTTATTGCAGGAGAGTTGCCTCTCTGCAGACTCCTGATGCCAGACACCCAAGCCACTGCCAAGGAACCATGACAGAGAGGAGGTAGCTGCCCCGGCGCCAGGGAAACGCTGATTTCAATGGATACAAAATACAAAGACGATTTGTTCAGGAAGTACGTGCAGTTCCACGAGTGCAAACTGAACGCCTCTGACAACAAGCAGCGTCCCATTAACGATGAGTACCTGCGAGTGGCAGCGGCTGCCTTACTGTGCCTCCCCAAAATCGATCCCTTTTATAGATTCCGGCTGATAAAGTTCTATGAGATGGCTGAGAACTCTCTGAGGTCTGTCAAATCCTCCAGTTTGCATTGTCTCCATAGTGCATTCAACATGCTCGAGACAGTTGGAATTAATCTCTTTCTGTACCCTTGGAAAAAGGAGTTCAAAAATATTAAGGTAAGACATTTCTTATGTAGCCATGGTGAGAACATGATTTGTTTTTCTTTCTGTGAACACATTTCATGCATTTCCTTTAAAGGCTTCTTTTTTCTTCCATTTATAGCATGAGCTATATACATATATTTATATCTCTCTATATACAGTTGGCAAACAGAAGCCATAGGAAAGTTTCTATGTAAAATAAGTGAAGTTTGTGCTGGTGAGAGTATCCTGAGAGCAGAAGTACAAGCACTACCAGCAATTATAATGTGTATAAAGTAGGAGAAAAGCTTATTTAGGGTTGTTGTTCAGTCTCCTCTGCTGCACTGTTTTATTCCTACTTGGAGATGTTTTCACTATGGTGAGTGGTCAAGCTGCATTTAAGCTCCCTCAGAGTCTGATTTGTCTTGCCACAGCTTGCTGGGCACAAATACTGAATCCAGTGGATGTGTTCAAGTGGATGCTTTGCTGGGCTTCCCACAAGTTGTATGTGATGGACAAGAGTTGTTTCAGAATGCCTTTTACCTGCTTGTCAGGTCTCAATTCATCAAGTTTTGATTTTAATGTACTTTTCAATGTATCTAAGCCAGGTTCTGAGAGGGAATAGCAGGAACTCAGTGCTGGGTGCTGGAAGTCACAGAGGGAGTTCTCTGCTGTTGAGTTTTTGTTTTCTCTTTACCCACTGTGTGCACAGACGTGATGGGCAGGGTGCCCCTGCCTGCATCAGAACAGGCTGGACTGGGTTAAGCACACCCCTCGTGTGTGCCAGGGGCTGAGGGGATTTCAGCTTGCAGAACTCATGTCTTTGCTCTTGGGACTCTCTTAGTGGAAGTTTTTGAATTAATATGAAATAAAACTGACATTTGAAGCTGCACAGTTAACAGTACACAAAAAAGTGTGCACCTCAAGTGTATTGAAAGCTGAACTGGAGTTTGGCCCTCCTGCAGTAATGAGTTCCCGTTGCCTCCAGCTAGTCCCTGGCTGGGCAGTTCCCACAATCCCAGCCTTTTTTCCTTTCTGGAAGCGCAGACACGTCTGGGATGCACAGAGGTTACTGTTGGTGCAGAGCAGAGTGATTTAAATCACCAGGGAGGACATTATGCTAATCGGGATTTCAAATTGAATGAAAACTCTCCTACTTTGAATTTGCCTCATGTGGAATTTCCATCTGCTGAGCAGGAGGGATGCAGAAATGGAGCTCATCTTGCCAAGGCAGTTGCACGTGTTCACAGCGGTTATTATTCTATTTAATTACACGGTCTCTGTCGCTCAATTATCTGAACATCTAGTCCAGCACTGCATTTGTAACCTGGCTTTCCTTTTGTTCCCCCCATCCCCCAGACCTACACCGGACCCTTTGTTTATTATGTGAAGTCTGCTCTGACTGAAGAGGACGTGAGGCAGATCCTGAGCTACATGGGCTACGTCCCGGAGCTGGCGACAACCTACAGGCTCAAGGAGCAGGTCGACGCCCTGCAGGTGAAAATGATTTCATTCGAGCTCTTTCTGGCCAAGGTGGAATGCGAGCAGCTGCTGGAGATCCACGTGCAGGTGAAGGACAAGGGCTTCTCGGAGCTGGAGGTGCTGCAGGAGCGGCGGGGCAGCGGCGAGGACGCACGGGGCTGCGCCGAGGCGCTGCGGCGGCGCGCGGGCTGCAGGGAGCCCCTCAGCGCCTCCATGGCGCGCATGGTGCTGCAGAAGTCGGCCAGCGAGAGGGCCTCCAAGGACTACTTCAAGCCAAAGGTCAGCAAGCCTTCCAAGTCGGTGGATACCTACGACAGCTACTGGGAAAGCAAGAAACCGCCCTTGATGAGCTCGCTGAGTCTCAGGAAGGAGCCCATCCTGGTGGATGCAGAGGACGACATCAAGGACGAAATCATCCGTCCATCCCCCTCCCTGCTGACCATGTCCAGCTCCCCACACGGCTGTTCAGATGAATACTTGCCAGCTTCATCTCACCACAATGGCATGCTAAGAACAAATGTCCCCTACAGCTCCTATTTTGCTGCTCAAGAGGACTTAGATTTGTATACTGAGCCCGATTCCAGAAGTATGCTAAATTTTAAAAGACAAGACGCTATTAAGCCTGACGTATGGGTGTTAAAAAGCGACGCCAACCCCGTTTACCACAAACGCACCCACCTAGCCAAAGAGACAGCCTCCTCCAAGTGCCAGAACTGTGGCATCCCTTGTGGCTCCTCTGTTTGCCAGAAGTGTGAGAGCCTGTTCAGCTCGAGGCAGGAGTACCCGGCGGTGAAGCAGAGCTCCTACTCCATCAAAGCGCTCCCGAGCGACGGGCTGTCCCCGGCCTCCGCTCTGAGGGACAAATCCCAGTACACATCCCAGACTCAGAGTCAGGACAGGGCTGCTCAGTTCAGTTCCAAATCCAAGCCCTCGGGCACCTCGCGCTGCGGCTTCTGCAACCGCTCCGGGGCGGCCAACACGTGCACCTTCTGCTCCAAGGTCTCCTGTGACACCTGCCTCAGCGCTTACTACTATGACCCCTGCTGCAGGAAGAGCGACCTGCACAGGTTCCTGCCCAACAACCAGCTCAACTATAAATCATCCCAGCTGTCCCACGTGGTCTATAGATAGGCTGCATTCGTCTGCTCGGGAAGGGAAGGCAAGGGGGAGAGGAAAGGGCTATCCTAACTAACGTTCTGACTCCACTCTGACCTCCTACCAAAATCGTACGTCCAAATATTTGGAACCGTGGTTCAGCGATCAGGTGCCAGGTCTTGATTTTTGTGGCTTCACAGATGCTGCAGATCCATTAGATTTCATGCTGCTATAATTTAGGTACCTCCTAAATGATCATTGCTTTTCAGCCGAAATGGGGGAGAAGAGCACATTTTTCCTTAAAACTTGGCAGCTGTTGTGTTTTTAAGAAGTGACATCACACCTTCCCATTATATTGCATCTTGCCCAAATAAAACCAGGCAGGGTTTGAGAATAAAGTCAGAGAATTAAGGTTCTCATTTGCTATGAGCAATGAAACCACTGCCAGTTTTTGATAGAGTATGACTTCCAAATGTGCAGGAATTATGTGAATGGCTTGTTCTGCCAACAAGGACTATTTTTTGATGTGTGTCTGCATTTCTTGATCTCCAGAATGCAAACACCACACCATCTCTTCCTTTTGTGTTCGTTTCCTCCTCTCCCCTTCTCTCCCAGTTGTTTCTCTCAAGCTCCTGTAACCTGAATCTGGACAATCTGTGCTTTATTTTCCAGTGTTGCCAATATCATCCTCTGGGTTTTACTGTATGGTATTTGAAAGAGGTGAACCTGTGTCTGTGTCACTCAGATGATGTCTGGAGTGTTGTCCTCTCAGATGAGTGTTCATTTTCTTTCTGTTGCACATGTATTAAGTACTGTTCTTTGTACTGTAAATAGGTGATTTGGAAACAGTTTATTTTTAATAAATATTTAATATGTTGAGTTCTTAAAAGTGGTAGAATCATTATAACTATGAAGTCTCTCTGGGTTATTTGTTCAGGTGACCTTTTTGTTTTTCCTTGTACTGTATTTCATAGCTTATTGTAGCCACTGTGGCAGAATGATGTTCTTGGCTCTGATCCATTCTTGGTTTTTAATCTGACTTTTTTTGTTTCCCCTGATAAGGCTACCACCCATCTGAGTGGAGCCTTGTCTAAGAATTGCAGGATTTTGCTTCTGAGTGCACGCTTTTTCTTTGTGGTTATGGAAATTGTAAGTATCAATGTTATGCTTGCTTCCAAATTCACTGCCAAGTCTGTAGTGTAGTCCAGCCAGTAAACCACTGAGCCTGGTTAAAAATCAGAGCTCATTTGTGATTCCTGTTCAAGTGAACCCATCAGTTATGGATGTGACTCAGATAATAACCCTTGTCTCTTGTTATAGCACTGGGGAACCCTGGCTGAGAACCACATCTCCCTTGTGCTGGGCTCTGTACAGTTTGACCCCCAAACAACACCTGGTTATGAATAGACTTTAGTTTTTTATTAAAGGAAAACCCCTAAGAATCCTAACTCCCTTATTCCAACTATAGCTAGTTAGCACAAAGTATCAGGCAACCTAATCTGATGTGCAGAATTAAATGTGTTTGAAATATCTGTAAAGAACTCTAGCTGAGATGTAAACTATGTAGTCCACTTTGCACTGAAATGATTGACCTTGGGGTTTTTAATCACTGTTAGAGTCTAGGCTTCTCAACTTCAATGTCCATCACTCCCTGTGTGACAGGAACCTGCATGAATGATCGTTTGTCTGACTTTTTTTTGGGTGGGGGGAGGGCTTCAGGTAGGTAGAGGGGCAAATTCTATAGGCTAACGTTGTAAAATAGCTAAAATAATTTTAGCCATAACTGGGTGTCAGAAGCATTATGGAAATAAGATGAAACCTGGGTCTTACAGAGGGCTGAGAACAAGAAGTTCCTGTCCAGTTTGCACTAAGAAACCAAGTGAGCAGCGTGTGTGTAACAATCAGGGAAATTCTGAATCGAGGGGCTGCAACTGAACGTGATGTCAAGGGCAGGTACTGCTTGCTGACCCTGAAGGTTGGGATGAATATTGTTTAAGGGAATGATTTTAAGGTTTTCAATCTTGTATGTTTTTTATAAATATATATATATATAAATATGACACAAATGTAGATACATTATGTATATAGTGAAGAATTTAAAAACAATTTTACTATTAAAATGCAGTGTAAGGGCAGTTCTCATTTGGGTGGTTATTTTGGTTTTGTTCACCTTCTGCAGTGTCATGCCTGTTTGGCTGCTCTACAGTGTATCCTGTAGCTCACAAGTTCAGTTTCCATCGGGCTCCTCACCCTACAGTGAATAACTAAAACTGTGATGCCACGTAATTTTTATGGTGACCAGAGCAGGGCCTACACCTGCTCCAAAATAGACAAGTCCTCTGTATATATGTCATGGAATCCTGTAGTACAAACCTGTGTTGAATTGAAGTGATACCATGCTCTATTTTTGTGTATCTTACTGTATGAGGTTGCTGTGATTGATACAGTAAAATATATGCTAATTTAAAATGCAGGTGGTTTGCATCTGATTTGTTTAAATTATTTTATGTTTTGAAGGAACTGAAAAATAAAGAGGCCTTTAAGAAAAGGCTTAACTCTTTTCTTAAAGTGAAGCGCACGTAGCCGTCTGTCGAGCACCGTTGGCATGGCCGGGCGTGGTGCCCAGGGGGGCCTGGGGCAGGAGAGCCCCGAGGGTCCTGCTGCCCAAAGCTGGCAGTGCTCAGCTCTGCAAACCCCCTGGATTTCCAGCCCAGCAGTGTGGGTCAGTGTTCTGGAGCTGTGGGGCTGGGCTGGCAGTGCTCAGCTCTGCAAACCCCCTGGATTTCCAGCCCCACAGCATGGGTCAGTGTTCTGGGGCTGTGGGTCAGTGTTCTGGGGCTGGGCTGGGAGTGCTCAGCTCTGCAAACCCCCTGGATTTCCAGCCCAGCAGTGTGGGTCAGTGTTCTGGGGCTGTGGGGCTGGGCTGGCAGTGCTCAGCTCTGCAAACCCCCTGGATTTCCAGCCCCACAGCATGGGTCAGTGTTCTGGGGCTGTGGGTCAGTGTTCTGGGGCTGGGCTGGGAGTGCTCAGCTCTGCAAACCCCCTGGATTTCCAGTCCTGCAGTGTGGGTCAGTGTTCTGGGGCTGTGGGTCAGTGTTCTGGGGCTGCCCAAAGCTGGGAGTGCTCAGCTCTGCAAACCCCCTGGATTTCCAGTCCTGCAGTGTGGGTCAGTGCTGTGGCTCAGTGCTGTGGCTCAGTGCTGTGGCTCANAGTGTTGTGGGTCAGTGTTGTGGGTCAGTGCTGTGGGTCAGTGCTGTGGGTCAGTGTTCTGGGTCTGTGCTGTGGGTCAGTGGGTCAGTGTTGTGGCTCAGTGTTCTGGGTCAGTGTTGTGTGCCTGGGCTGTGCTGGGCTGCCACGGGGAGGAGCTCGGTGCCTCCAGCCTTGGCTCCATGGCACTTGCCTCCCTGGCTTCCTGGGCCAGCTGCACCTCCCAGAAGATGTGTGGTACTGCTGAGGGGCATTTTGGCACCTGAATGAGCCTTCTGGCTCCTTCTCCATCCTGCTAGCTCCAGAGCAGGATAGTTTCTCAATTCCAAACCAGATCATTCTTTCTGTTTGTTCCTTGTGTTAAAGCATGGCAGGCGAATGCTGAAATGCCTGAAGTGCCTTTCCTACAAGTCTTTTATGATCTGTTACAGTTACTGGAAGTTCCAGGGAGGATTATAAAAATCAGGCTCAAGGTAACTAAAATACTCTTGCAGGAAATCTTGCCTCACGCTGTGGTGCTTCTTGAGCTGACGTATTTCTGGTGCATATAAAACCAGCCTTCAAGCTGTCTTGCTGTCTGCCATCTCTGATTACAGACCTGTAAGCTTGTTTGCTACGTCTTTTGCTTTCAACAGGAGCTTAAAGGTTGCATACACGGTTAAGTAGTTTAGAGTTGATGGTTTGAACTGACAGCTCCTTAAAGTTGTTATTTTCTGGAAGATGGCTGTGGGTTACAAGCATTTAGTACACATTGCTCATTATGCTGTAGAATCTTTTTAGGGGAAAAGATTCCCCTTTCCGGTTTTTGTTTAGAAACAGGAGCTAATGTGAGCGTGGTGATAATTTCTACACTGCCAGGGGCACTGGGAGAAGGGCAGGGGGTGGCTCGATGTGCCTGGTTTGGCTGTGAAATCAGAGAGAGTGAATTAGGCCTTTTAGCTTGATCCTTACTATGGCACCTCAGCAGTAACTGAGCTGGGCTGCAAATGTCCCTGTCTCTGATTTGGGAAGGGTGTTCACGATTCTCTCTAAAGATCATGGAATGGGGCTGTGTTTGTCCAGGATTGTAAGTATGTAAATGTCTTACAGCTCTTGTATAACATTCTATGTAAAATGGAACATTGCAGTTACTGTTAGGTACTTTCCTACAGTTGATCATATTACCCTGGGAAAGGTTTTCTGCAACTTTTGCCAGTCTGCAGGTGTAGGGGCAGGGCATCAGTAAGTGAGCAGGTTTGTGTTCTGTACTCCTGCAGCCTCGGGGGCAGCCTGTGCCCTGAGCACGGGAGCCGAACACGGCAGCACAGCTTCCCCAGCGCCTGGGGGAGGCAGCGGGTTCCAGCAGTGCTGTGCCAGCAGCTCCTTTCCTCCCCACTCCTGCTGAGTGCCGCTGCCTGGAGCTCTGTGTGAGCAGGGGGATGGAGAGCCAGGGGCAGCCCTGCTGGCAGCGTGCGGGTGCTGGGTGTGCCCAGTGGGGCTGTTCCTGGGCTGGGATCCCGGGCAGGGCAGGGCAGTGCCTGCAGCTCTGTGCCACAGCCAGAGGCAGCTCCCATCCCGGGCAGGGCAGGGCAGGGCAGTGCCTGGAGCTCTGTGCCACAGCCGGGGGCAGCTCCCATCCCCTGGAGCTCTGTGCCACAGCCAGGGGCAGCTCCCATCCCGGGCAGGGCAGGGCAGGGCAGTGCCTGGAGCTCTGTGCCATAGCCAGGAGCAGCTCCCATCCCGGGCTGGCCCTGGTGGGCTGTGGGGATGGCTGAGCTGGAACCGGGGCTTTGCAGCACACAGCAGTGCCAAGGTGGGGCAGGCTGTGTCGCTGCTGAGTGTGCCCCTCCTGCACTGTTTGCTGCTTGCACAGTGTGACACAGGCTCTGGGGGCTCTGGGCATGGCCCTGAGTTGTTGCTTTTTGGAACCAACTGCTTTGCTGCCCTGACCTGTGGGACAGCAAGGATCTGCTCTCCTGAGGAGCTCCTGAGGCAGGGCAGGCACTGCCTTGCTCAGGGACAGTGGGCTGCTGCCAGCTGGTTCCTGCCATTCTGTAGGGCAGCGTTGCTCCAAGCTTTTTCAAAGCAGGCAGAATGATTCTCCCTCCTGGGCTGTGCTGCCACAGATGCCTCAGGAGAGCCGGGTTTGCCGTCTCCTTGCCCTGAGGAACAGCAGGGTCAGAGGCTTTGGTCGCTGCTGGGCCGTGGTGCAGCCTGTGCCCTGCTGCCCATCCTCTCCCAGCTGCCTTCCTGCTGCTGGGGCAGAGCAGAGGGGCTGGGAAAGCCGTCCTGACAGGCAGCAGAGCCAGGCACAGACCTGCTCTGAACTTGGAAAGGCTTTGTGCAGAAAAAGGCAGCAAGAAGAAATTTCTCCTCCAGCGTTCAGAGTCTGGGATGCACTGAAGTCACAGGGGACTTCACACGAGGTTAGAGCTTGTTTTAATTACCGGTATTTCTTAATGATGGGATCTTTTCTGAGAGCTGCACATCCTGAGTGTGAGTGGTGATTCTGGATCTTCTGCTCAGGTTGGGGTTTATCCTAAGCAGTTCCTGCTTTGAGGTGAGGGTGTGAAATACCTTCTGGCTTGGGTAATACACTCATTTGTTTTTCCTGTCTTATCTGGGCTCTCAGTTAATTCTGCCATGTGCAGGTCTCTGCTTTGGAGTGTCAGAGCTTCAGCAGTTCTGTGCCATCCTGTGAGT
Source organism: Climacteris rufus (assembly GCA_013398175.1). Classification (NCBI taxonomy): domain Eukaryota; kingdom Metazoa; phylum Chordata; class Aves; order Passeriformes; family Climacteridae; genus Climacteris; species Climacteris rufus. The sequence continues at coordinate 103,416 of VZRZ01001948.1, read as the reverse complement.
GGTGCAGGATCAGTCCTGCCGACTTGTGTGTGGCAGCTGCTTCTGCTGTGGTGGGTGTGGGGCTGTCATGCTTCCTGCTTTAGAAATCATTCTCATGATAGTCATACTGTTCTGAGATTTTTCATCATCAACCTGCTTTAAAAAAAGAAAAAGAAAAATCAACCCACAACTGCTCATCAGGTCCTTAGTGAAAAATGCTGCTTCTTCCCAAGCTAAGTAAAATCTGCTCTGTAGCTTTGTGTGCAAGGTGCTCCAGTCTAACTGCCTGAGCTGAAATGTTCACAGACACCTTGCTGAAGCATGGCCACTTGTGGTGAGCTGCCTTTGCTGAGGAGCAGTGTCTGCACAGGGACTCCATCACTGCACACGTGCGGCCCCCAAACATGAGAGAACTGCTCATGGAGAGATTCTGCCATCCAGCAAGGCTGGGGAGGAACAGCCTGGTCACCTGGCAGTGCACAGAGGGGCTGGAGGGATTTACTGCCCCAGCAGTGCCCACAGAGGGGCTGGAGGGATTTACTGCCCCAGCAGTGCCCACGGAGGGGCTGGAGGGATTTACTGCCCCAGCAGTGCCCACGGAGGGGCTGGAGGGATTTACTGCCCCAGCAGTGCCCACAGAGGGGCTGGAGGGATTTACTGCCCCAGCAGTGCCCACAGAGAGGGGGGCTGGAGGGATTTACTGCCCCAGCAGTGCCCACGGAGGGGCTGGAGGGATTTACTGCCCCAGCAGTGCCCACGGAGGGGCTGGAGAGGTTTGCTGGACACAGCTGGCCTGGGTTGACTCAGTGGCAGGAGCAGAAGGGGACAAGGACAGCCCCTGCCCCATCTCCTGTCCCAAGTGTTTGCCCAGCTCAGGGCCAGGGTGAGCCAAAAGCCTTTGTGTCTGGGGTCAGCTCAGCTGTTAAACACCTTCCCAGGAGCTCAGCTTCCCTTGGGAAGTGCTGGGGGCTCATTTATGGGTCCTGGGATGTGCACTGAGGGGACAATGCCATTTCCATCTCTTTTTGCTTCCTGCTTTGTTGCTGGCCCTCACAATGCTTTGTTTCCCAGGGTATCACTGAGCTGTGCTCTCAGAGCTGTTCCCAGCCCGGGCTGGTGCTGGCACTGGGCCACCTTGGCAGAATCAGTGGGCTGTGCATGTGTTCTGCCTCTCCTTTCTGGAGAGTGGGGAGAGGGGCTCAGCCCCCCACGCTCTGCCTCTCACTCCTGGAGAAGTCAGAGCCCTCCTGGAGCAGCTTCTGCTGCATCCTCTGCTGTGGCCGAACTCTCTCATTCTCCAGACCCTGAGGGCAGAAGTTCCTCTGAGGGAGGATGCTCGTGGAGGGAGGGAGATGTGTCTGTGCTCCTGCTCTGCGGTGACAGCCACGGGTGGCACTCTGGGGCTGGGCAGGACAGGGCACAGCGACCCTGCCTTGGAACAGGGAGAGCAGCTCTGCCAGCTGGGAGGAGATTTCTGTACAGCTGCTGCAGCAAAGCCTCGGGCTGGGCACGGCCAGGCCTGAAGGTGGGAAGGGTGGGAATTCAGTTTAAGGAACCAGAGGCACAGCAGCACCAGAACACAGGGATGGGCTTTCCTGCTGGGCAGATTTTTACAGGCAGTGCTTCCCTGTAGATGAGCAGGCACTTCAGGTCTTGTGTTGATAAGGACCTAAGGAAACTTTGTGCCTCGGTTCAGGGGATGCTTCGTTCAGGGTGTGCCCTAAGCAGCAGGGCTGGGGCTGTGGTGCCCCACAGCAGCACTGGGACAGCTGAGAGGGTTTGGCTGTCCTGTGCTGCTCCAGGGCACGACTGGGGACGTGTTAGCTGAGCAGAGGAGGCTGCCAGACTCTGTCTGGTCTCCAGTGGAGAATTTCAGTCTGAGGACATAAAGCCTCTTCTTGTAAATCAGTAATAGAAATAAGATTTAGTGTGGGTGAGTACTTGAGGGTGGAAGGGATGTTTGGTCTGTGTGTGAGCCTTGTCCTACCAGGGAGAGCCTTGCATCTTCAGACTTGAAAGGTCAGACTCAGGAAGCCCTTCATTTCCCTTTCTTGCTCCTGCATTTCCGTATTCAGGTGGAGAAGCTCTGAGTCATTTGGAATCTGTTCTCTCCTCTGTGGATCACTGCTGGGCTCTGGGAAGAGCCTGCCATGTGCAGCCTTCCAGAACCTCCCTCTGCACAGACTCCTCTTGTGACTTCTGCCTCCTTCAGCAATCAAAGTCTGGTTCTCTTTCCACTGTGACTCGTAAAGTCTTGGACTACTTAGAGGCACATCAAAAATTAAAATAATCTCTTTTGACAGCATTGAAGCCTGTGGTGTTTGAATCTTTGATATGAAGATTTCTCCTGCTTGGAGAATAGCTCATTTTTAATGCTGTGAAATAGAGCATGATAACTGTGCTGCTGTGTATACTACAGTGAGCATTATGTGCTGCTTAATAAAATGATGCTCCTGTCCAAGAGCTTCCTTTCCTAATGAAAAAAGGTGCAGTATTCAGACACTGCTAACTCACACCAAAAACTCGTGGCACAAATTTGTCTTTAGTGTAGATGTTCTGCCTGCAGCTGGAGTGAAATTCTTTCTCCCTGGTTCAGTGCTCACAGCTTTGATTATGCCCTGTTCAATGTTGCAATGCTCTAGGTACCCTTGGGAGCTGCTGTTGTCTGGTCCTGCTCTGCAGGGGATTTGAGAAGCAGAAGTGGTGTGAGCCTTCATCCCCCTTGGGTTTAGCTGCAGTGCCATGAGAAGCTGAGGAAGAGTTTGACCTGAGCTGTTACCCAGGGGGTCTGCAGACGTTCTGCAGGCGTGATCTGGGGAAGGAAAGGTGCAAGACCCTAGGAAGGAACAGCTGCAGAAGGGCAAAACCCACAGGCCTTTGCCACTCTCTCTGCTGGGAAGGAGCAAACACAAAGGTTCCTGCTGCAGTCCCAGCCCAGGTACAATCACTGTGCTTTGCCTCCTGGCTCTGTCTCTCGGGGCAGGTTGTGGCATCTTCTGGTACTTCAGTGCTTGATTTAAAATGCTTTTTCCTTCCATTGTACTTCCTGCTTTTCAACAGGCTCCAAGCCTGTTGGCAAAATGACTTTTGCTGAGCACAAGGAGGATGCTCACACGTCTTTGGAGGGAATGTGGACTGGACACTGATTTGATTCTGCTTTTTGTGCCTGCAGCTTATCTCTCAGGCTCTCCAGTGAAGGACATTATTTCCTCAGTGCAATATTTTCCATATGACTGGGTAATGGCCAGGGGCTGGGAGTTTGGTGTCAGTGCTGAGCTCTGTGGGGCTCTGCTCACAAATCAGACAGCCATGTGAGAAGCAGTCCTAAAAACAAGACTGTTCAGAGTGACAGGGTGAAATGAAGTGATGGGGTATTTTTATTTCCTTGGCACTTAGAATTTGTCCTTTTTTCCCCAACAAAGCTTGAAGGCACAAGGAGATTCATTCACTGTCAGCAGACACCTTCCCTGCCAAGCTGAAAGTCACGTCCCAGTTTGTCCCTGGGCCCTCCCTGGATGGTGGGGTCTGGGACAGGTTCAGAGCTCAGAGCTCAGATCTCAGCCTCCCCCCGGGCAGGAGGAGCTCTCCCTGAAGCCCCTTCCTGCAGAGGAGCTGATTTCCAGTGTGCTTGGCCAAGAGCTCCCCCGTTGCAGCAGCCAAAGGGGTTCCTAAGTGGGTTTGTGGTCAGCGAAATTGTTCCCTTAGGGGACTCAGGGCTGCCTTAGGCACCAGTTGTCTTCTGATCACAATTTTGTTTCAAAAGCAAAGGATGGCACTGCCACCTTTGTGCTGGTGTAGGCTGGGAGCACTGATTGCAGTGTGCTTCAACCTCATTTGTGCAACGGAGGGGACAGAATCCATGCTAGATAAAAGCACGGGTGTGGAAGGCTCATTAAAAACTGTCAAGCCAGGGAGTAAAGAAACGTGGGAAAGCAATTATACCAGTGCCAAGCAGTGGAATGAGTAGGAAGATAAGGGGAGAAAGTTATTGGCCTGACAGTCCTTCAGAGAAGAGGAGGAAAAAATGTCTTAAAAATTGAGCCTGATAATGAAGTGGTGTCTGATTACTACACACAAAAGTGACTTTGCCTGGAATATTAGTTCTATAGTCTAATGCAGAAAATCTAGGTAGCAGCAAATAAAGTTGATAAATTTCAAAGGGAATAATAATTAGAAACAATTTGAAACTCTAGCTAAAGATCTCTTTAAATTGATGTTTTTTTAATGGAAATTAATCTTTCACGTGTTTTCCTGAAATAAAATAACTGGATACTAAGTCTGTATGTGTTCAAAGTAGACTTTGAACATTAGAAAAGATTGAACCAGAAACTGAAGGATTTCACTGTGGAGGGTGAGGTGTGCAGCCCTCCCCAGCAGTGCTGGGAGACAGGAGGGCTTGGTGCAGCTGCCTGTGTCTTTCCATCATGTTTTGAGCAGCAAGATAGAGATTCTTTGGCAGTGTTATGAGAGGGCACAGGCTCTGTGCTGAGGGAAATCGCCCTCGCAGAGATTTTGTCACACTGGCAGCTCCCTCAGTGCCAGGGGGAGGGCTGGGGAGGGCACAGGGGAGGGCACAGGGGAGGGCACAGGGAAGGGCTGGGAAGGGCACAGGGAAGGGCACGGGGAGGGCACAGGGAAGGGCTGGGGAGGG
>VZRZ01001948.1:60609-80672 GCA_013398175.1 Climacteris rufus | reverse complement strand
CCCCGGCTCCCGGAGCGCCCCCGCTGCCCCGGCACCGCCCGCCGCCGCCTCCCCGGGCCCGCCCAGCGGCTCCCGGGCTCAGCTCCACCAGGACTCGGGGCAGCCGCGGTTTAATTCCGCCTGCTGGGGCCTGGAATGGCACAAAGCCCGGTTTGCACAGGGTGAAGCCGGCACCCTCTGCTTCCAGGGCTCAGCCCCATCGTGCACTGTCCAGCTCCGGGATGGGCGGGGGGACCCTTGGAACTGGTAGGGAATCCAGATGGGGTATTCTGAAGAACTGCTCAGATAACAGGTACAGGATTCTAAATACATTCTTGAACTTTTATTCTCCCAGTTGGTAAGCAGTGGATTACAAAACTCAGTAGCAAAACCAGACCAAAAGTCTCACACTTTCAGAAACAAACATGTGCATTTGCCTGTCAGATTTGGGTGCTGAACTATAATTCACATCCTGACAGTGGATATGCAAATAACCAAGGAGGAATTTGGCAGTGGAAGCAAACTGCTGCCTGTGTCACCATGGCAAATGTGCAACAAACACGTGTTCAGGTGTTGGCAAGGCTGAGCAAACACGGGGCTGTGGAGAACACATGTAGGGAGACCACGGACTCTGAAACACTCTAAGCAGAGGAGCAAAAAGGGGCAGCTTTTAATGGAAGCTGTTTGGCACTTCCCAGCTGAGGCTGCTTCAGCCACGTGCAATACTCATCTTTCTGTACCCACATTAGGTTTTGCAGCCTCATCTTCCTCATGTACGTGCTGCTTTTGCTTCCACCGAAGCTTAAAAATTCCACTGGCAAATTCTGGAGTGTTAGGGACACTTCATGAATGAGGCAAAACAAAAGCTGCTCTTTTCTAAGATTTGAAGCCAAAGTGCCAGCAAGGAGCAACTGCCAGTCACAGAAACCCAAGTGCAACTGGCTTTAGCCAAAGAAAAGAAACTACAATTTCCAACACAGTTCTGTGCTGTCACAGGTCCCCGCTTCCCCCAAACCATGCTATGATCGGTACTGTGGATTAGATCCCTTAGTATAAAAACAAAAAAATCCCATAAAATAGAAATCAAGAATTTCTTAAGTGACAAAACTACATTTTTGGAGGTGCTTCCTTATATGTGCAACATCTGCTTTTGTCAAGGTATGCATCTTTTCTGGGTTCATAATGTGCAAATCCCATAAATTATTGGTTTCTTCCAGTCACATTCCCTTACTAGTGCTGAAACAAATTCACAGTATAAACTGTCAAGACTCTTCATGCTGTGAATGGATATATTTATATATATATCAGAGGTAAAGTGCAATTTGTTGTTTTGCAGAGCCACCGGAGGGCCCTGCACTGCAGGGCGAGGTGGCAGCAGGTTTTGGAACGGGAAGAAACCCCACGGAACGATGTCACCACGGAGTGGCAGATGGTTCTGCTTTTCCTCAGGCTGCATGGTGTGCCCTGCAGAGCAAGTTCTGCCTTGAGGCCAGGCAGGAGCTGGCGCTGGGGTTCCCTCCCTGCCCTGCCCTGCCCTGGCCTGGCCAGCAGAGCTGTTACCTGAGCCAGGAGCCCGGGGCTGCGGGGGCTCAGCGCGCGCCCACCCCGCTCTGCTGCAGCAGCTCCTGCTCGTCGTCCTCGGAGCCCGAGGGGCCCTGGCGAACCTCCTCGTACCACTTGTTGGTCAGGGTCTTCATCTGGATGCGCCCGTCGTGCAGGTCCTGGGGCACGGAGAGCACAGCTCTGGCACCTGCCTGCAGAGCCCCGGGGTGCCAGGGCAGCGCCAGGGGCACCCCCTCCTCGGGACAGCACCCGAGCTCTGCGCTCTGAGCACACAAAGCAGCTCTGTTTCCCACCAGAAAACATTTATCAGGTGCTCAGCCAGCAATTACTGCTACAGATGACAGTTTGGAGATGGGTGTTTTCACCTGTGTTTTCTAGACAGTCCTGCTCTGTGTGTTTCAACAATCCTATGCTGTCTGGAGGGCCTGGCTTTGGATCTGCCCCTCATGTTCCCAGGGACACTGGGAAGCTTGTGGCCTGCTGTAGTGATTCACATGCTTATTTTTCCATTTATCTGGATGGCAGCCTGTGCTTTTGGCTACCAACTATGAATCAGATGCTTACTCTGGTTTTTTGATTCCTTTTTGGTTTTGCAAAAAATGCTTTTGTTTTTGTAGGAAAGTGCTGAAAGGGTACTTTTCAAAAGAAAAGTACAAAACAAGAGGAAAAACACTACTTTTGAGCAGGCTAGGAAGATGGAATGTGCACTTACACAAAATTATCAACTCCACAGCCAAAATGCTTCCCTGGGAAACTGAAAAAACAGCGAATTCTGTGTCTAAGGAGCCTCAGATTTCTGATGCATGGCAGTGAAAAAGGCACAGTGTTTACACCTCAGAGCCACGGTGTTCAATTACACATTCAGTCAAGTGTTGTTTTGCATTTACAGCCCCAGAGCCTTGGTATCCCAGGGAAGCAGTCTGAAAAGGGAAGGCTGCAATGCTGGTGCCTGTTTCCAAGACAGAAACTGCCCTGTGTAGCAACATCACAGCTCCAGAAGCCACAGGAGCGTTGACATTCAGAGGCAGGGACTGTGTGTGACAGCACTTCCAGAGCTGTGCCCAAGTGGCAGCAGCTGTTTGCAGCAGCAGCAGCAGCCAGGGGCTCCCGATGCCCTTCACGGTTCTCTGCACCATTACAGGCCAGTGCAGCAAATGCACACACCAGGTTTAACTGGGGTAGCTCTGAGATGCTCATTTCATCCAACCTGCACTTTCACAGAGCAGCTGTTCATTACAGCTGCTCTCTCCAGGCACAAGCAATACACAGATGTCCCACTGTCCCTGCTGCACAAGCTGGGCCCTGCGTGCTACTGAATACAACCAACCTGACCACTTTGTCTTCTTCAAGAAAATGAGAAAGACTTACTTCTTGTGTGAGTCTCCTGGTGAAGAAAGGATTCAAGTACTCGACATCGAGCCGCATAAAGCCTTTGAGGTTCTGGCGTTTTATGTACTGGGCTTCGTATTCCTCCTCCGTGAGCTCTGATAAATGTTCAGACTCTATAGTGTTTCCCTAGAAAAAGCAGAAATACTGGAATAACCTGAGAGGAGTGGCAGTGATCCCCCCCTGTGCTCTGTGTCCCCACCACAGCCAGCTGCCATGCTGGCACAATGTGGAAATGATCACCACCCCAGCCTCCCAGGCCTCTGAGTCTGCTCAGCCAAATCCCTGAGCCACCCAGCTTACCTTCCCATGCTGAAAGGGAAAAGCCTCAAATGATCCATGTTTTGTACTGTCACTATTGCTGAGAACAGGTTTCTACTGTGCAGGTTTTCTCTTGTGAGCTGGACAATGCTTTCATCCAGCAAGCACCCTGATGTCACTGTCCCACTGAACACAAGGTGTCCAACACACCCTGTGCCTGCGCTGTTCCTGACCTCCTTATGTGGACAGTGCAAGGTCATTCTGGGGACTACAATCAGCCTCATGCAAAGAGAGAATGTTCTTAAGATCCTGCAGAACAATACCCTGCATATACTCTTCAATGGTTTAGGGAAAAACAGGCAAGAAATGTCCTGTGATCCTTTATACTCTTTTTGCACAAGAGGTTTCAGACTGGCTGTTGGTTTTGTCAGTTCTCTTGCTTTCCCAGAAATTGTTTTAAAATGAAGTCCAGTCAGAGGGGGGGCTGTTGTTACCACCTTCTCACGGCCTTTGACTTTTTCAAAATAATTTCCATCTGCCTTTTATGATTAACTTCTGTTTCATACTGTACTACTTTCTCTCTGTACATGACTCAATCCTCTGTCATCTGCTTCATGCTTTTCCAGGGGTTACTTTAATTTATATGAATCAATTTATAACTGGATTGAATTAAGAGGCTATTTCTCCTCCCCTTGTCCAAACAGTTATTTTGTGTAAACACTAACCAAACTCTGTCTTGGAGATATTTTAAAATTATATTGCTTGGCTTTGTCCTACTACCTTGGCTTTTTCTACTCCCTTCATCTTACTTTTTAGTAAAAAATGATGTACTAATCCTGAAAAACGCTTAAACTGGGAAAAAAAAAAAACAAACCACCAAACCCCAGTGATCCTCTAAATGAAAACCCCAAACAAACCAACCATCTTTTCTGTCTTGCTGAGATTAACGTCCTTCTTGCTCCTCTTGCGTGGTTTGGAGTCCTCGATGTCCACGAGCCTGATGAGGGGCATGGTGCCCCCTCCTAGCAGCAGGATGGTGAACAGCACGATGATGATGGTGGTGGTGCCGATGAGCTGCCGCTTCTCCATGGGCTCCAAGCCCAGATGCAGGCTGAGGGCGTAGGGAATGGCCCCACGGAGTCCTGAGGGCACAGATCAGCACGGCACCGTCAGCCAACAGCAATTCCCCCTTTCAAAGGGTATTTACCATCCTGTGGCCTGCCCATTATCTGTCACTCGGCTCCCACCCTAAACAAGCCTGAGCACTTCAGCCCCTGTTGTTCAAACTGCAAAGCTGTGAGGCCTAGAGGGACAAGCAGCCTCTGCAGAAAAGCTTTGCTGAGGCTCACCAGGGCATGGTCCTGCGGCACAAAGGGGAGAGAGGGCATTTCTGCTGCACTGGGCTTTGAGAACAATGCAAATGTTTGGCTGAGTTTTGCTCAACCAGTGAAAAACCAGTGCCTCCTAGAGTGGGCCACACAATGATAAAGCATTTTTTCTGGCTCTCTGTAGTTTGAGCTTTAACTTACCACTAAACCACATGATAAACATCATTTTGGGGGTGATTTTATGATCACGGAAAAAGTTGAGTAGGTAGGAAAGTGGAAAAATATTCACTGCTCTACCAAACAGAACCAGCACCTGAAAAACAGAAATAAAAGCAAAATTCCATTTGATGTGTTACATCCACGAGGCCACAGTTGCAGCTGCTTTTCAGGGGAAGGTGAATATGCTCTTTTTGCTCACAGGCAGGTGTGCTGTTCAAGGAACAGAGAGAAACCCCTCAGCACAGGGCATTGTGGAATTTTCCTCTTGAAGCATTTTGTCTGCTTAACTGAAACTAAACCAGCCTTGCCACCGATGGAGACCAGGCTGCTTTACTTATAATAAATAAATGGAACCCAGCAGGCATTCCAGGGAGACCAGGAATTACTCTGGGTAAAAGTGCTCCTCAGTTCAGTCAGTTCAGCTCCTTCCATCATTCCCAGGGTGCAGCAGCCAGGAGGCAATAAGGTGTTTCTATTGTCTCCCCGTGGCCCAGTTGCTCAGAAAGGCCAGAAGCCAAACAAATAGCATGTAAGCCTGTTTCTCAACACTTCCCCGGGCATGGCAATAAAACAAAGAACACACTGAAGCAACTCACTGAGAGAGGAATAGGAAAAAAATGTACTGTTGATTTAATGGCAAACAATTAACAAACACAGTGAAAACTTTAACTCAGAAAAAGGCAAGGTTTTCTCAGAGCATTGTTTTTAAGCTCCACTACAAACAAACCCTGATAAGGTAAATATCCTAGAATTAGTCAGCAGGATCCTTGAAGGGCTGTGCTGTTTTCCTTTATGAATCACCCCAAAATTACACAATCTGCCTTAGCCTGAGAGGGCAATGCTGCACAGAAGGAAGTGTCACACCTTAGATATATATTAGATAGGGAAGCTGGGTGTAATGCAGGAGAGCAGGTCCCCGTGCTGATAGCCCTATCTGGAAGGTGCAGATAACCATTCTCCCCTCGAAGCAGGCACCCAGTGGGTCAATGTACATTGCTGAACACAACTGCAAAGGGATACACCCTGCCCTCGCTGGACTCTGCAAAAGGGAACACACTTTGCATGCTAATTTTAAACAATGATAATGCCAACAGATGTAGGTAACCCCCAAGTGACGAGCAATTCACACGGTGACCACATTCAGCTACACCATTCTTTGAAGACAAAGAATGAGGAAAGGAATCAGAGAATGCACACACATTGAAGAGGGTCTGGGTAAGGACTTCCTCTGAAGAGCTCAGGGGAGAAGTCATACATGGTCTAAACTGGTTTATGTAAACAAAGTGCAATGATCTATGAGCAAGAAAGACTCCAAAGCTGCAGTGCTGGGAGATGAAAGGAGCAGAGTTTGACACTGGTTTGCACTGGAGTTGCTATGAACTGCTATGAACAGATCGTTTGTGGGAACCCAGAGACAGGTAAAAAACTCAGCACTGTTTGCTGGCAAAATAACCAGAATGCTTATGGATAATCATCTCAACATTTTTTGAGATTTCTTTTATTTGAGATTTCTAATACTGTCAAAACAAGCAAGGTTCTTTTCCTTGTTTTGTACTCCTCTTATACAGAAGGACTTCAAAATACCAGCTGATGGGAATTTCTCATAGAAGACTGATGTATTTGTACACCAAAGTGCTGAGAACAAGAATAGTAATTTCATGCTACTAGGGAGCATTAACTTTGTCCAATATACCAAAAAAAAAAAGTATTTTTATAAAAACTTATAAATTGTAACAATTATTTTAAAATGTTTTAACTGTAAGGGGTTTCTCTCTTCCCCAATACCAAAAATGCATCTAAAAAGGTATGGAAGAAAGTAATACCTACTATGCACCAGATGACAAAGGACATTTCAAACTTGTGAGGAAAACTAAAAATTGACAGGCCAAGAAATGCAAAAACACACGTTTCTGAAAAAGAGAAATCACATCTTAAATAAACAATTCTAGAAAACCTTTTCTACTCCCATTATAAATTCCTACACACAGCACATCAAATGGGATTTCCTGCCCAAACCCTGGAGAGCTGCTGCTGCTCAGGTAAGGAGTGGTTAAATTCAGTTTGCAGCACAGCCACTCCCTGATCACGCTGCATCCTCCTGCAAACAGTATGGGATTCATTCCTGGCAGCCCCCCAAACCAGGGACATGCCTGTAACACAGACACATGTCACTTCTTCCAAAGTTTGCTTTGGAAAAGGAACTGGAAAGGCTCTGATCTGCTTGTAGCACTGCTTCCAAAATCTCCTCCATATATGAAGTTATTGTTTTTGCAAGTAGCTTTTTATATACAAAACCATTCAAAAAAATACCAATCACCCCCCATCTCCCAGAACTAAAAACAGACCAGAGGAATACACGAGTCAGAGCTGTGGTCATCAATCTTGTGGCAAATCTTAGCAGGAGCCTGCAGGATGGGAGAGGCAGATTTACTGTGGTTTTTATCCAGTGTGGCAGCAAAGGTGACTTTTGAGCTTTGAGACTCCAGCCTCCACTACAAGGAATTCTTCTCTTAAAGACAAGCACCACTGGCACACCAATGCCTAGAAGCAAATTCCCACCTCTGCTGCTCCCAACAGAATCACTGTTTCATGCAAATAAAATTTCCAACCATTAATACCAGATTGAATAGCAGGCAGCACCTACCACACATGAAGGCAACAGTTCTGAGTGTCTGCTGCATTAGGATCTGTGTCACTGGGGACAGGTTGTGGTGTGTGTAGTGAGACATCACAATGCCAGAGAACAGGATTGCCATGATACCTGTGGGCAAGAACATGGCAGTCAACAGAAGACTTTGCAAATTTCACTGCTGAGACCCTCCAGAATAATCTCACATGGAAAAACTTGTCTCTGCAGCAATTTCAATATATCAAAGAGTGTGGCCAGGACTCATTTGCTACTCACCTGAGAGTGAGATCCCTTCTGCAAGTCCATAAGGAAGGTAAGCAAAGATAATCATCATCCCAAATTCTAGGGAGGGTGTCTTCCTTAAATCAATGTGCTTGAGGACGTGCACATGGAAACGTTATGGAAAAAGGAAATTAAAATAATAAATCCAAGAAAGATTTTGATCTGTGTCATTCCATTACAAAACAGTGATTATGCTTCATGTACTTCTCTATTGAACAGCCAATAAAATCTACACATTGGCCTTCAACTCAAATATGGAAAGATTAGTAATTGCTTATGAGGAATGTTTCTTACAGAACCTACTGCTGGTAGAGGTCTGTCAGAACAGACAGAGCTAGAGACAAAAAAAGATCTGTTAGTAATGTGCTTCTACAACACTGCTAACAACAGGTACATCCAATATTTTTGAGGCACAAATAACTGTAAAGGGCAAATAAACTGCTTTTCTCTTTGATTTAGTATAATTGAGATATGAGTGAGAGAAGTGTTGAACATCTGTCTCCCTCTTTTGCTGTGATGTATGGAATAATGTACAAGTTTGTTGAATTAGGCTGATGAACCAAGAGGGAAAGCTTGTCTGTATTTAATCAAACATTCTGTTCTTGTTGTTTACAAACAGAGTGCTTGCCAGGGTGTCCCAGCAGACAGGAGTCACTGTTGTACAGCCCAGACCATGCACTGAAGGCAGAGCTGACACTGAACAAGCCCAGAAAGTCACCAAGGTGTCTGGGCTACAGCAAACAGCCCTCCTGATCTCTGCAGAGCAGCTCCTGGGTTGTTTAGCAACCAATTCATGGAAGTGGAAGAGGCAGAATGTAACTCAGGGTAAATCCAAACAGAACAGGGTCTGCACTCAGCTGCCTGCACATGATCCACAGGGACAAATGAGCTGGGCTGACTCAAAGGCCCTCGGGAAAAGCAGCTTCTTTTTCTTTGTAATTAACTGTTTTATGTATGTAAAAAAGAAGCCATATGCTTGTTAAAATGGATTGGTATTGAAATGGAATTAATATATTTTGAATTTACAAAACAATTACCATATCTTATAACACTCCAATGCACATAAGCTATTATACAACATTTCAGACCTTAATTATGTTCATAAAAATTTGATGCAACTTTTAATACACATCCATGCACACTAGCATAAAAACAAAACAATGTCTAATAAGAAATAGCCTCTAAGAAATGCTGGAGCAGATGGAAAGAAAAATACTATTAGAATGTTGAAGCTCACCAATGTATACATATATATCATCAAAATTTAAAAAGGATATTAATGCAGAAATAAGACCAGTAAGTGTGCCAAGCGCTGCAGAGCCAAAGAACATCTTGAGAAAGTATCCCAGTGCCTGTAGGAAGGTTTGCCATCCACTTACATCTGACATATTTTCCCTTGTCAAACCTTCTGCTGTGCTAGATACAATTAAAAGAGAAATAAAAAGAAATGGTTATACATTCTAAGCCTGAATCCAAAAATATCAAACATCTTTTGAGCACAACAACAAAAAAGACTCCCATTTCTTTGTTGCTACCACTCTTAAAAGGCTTTTACTGTGATATATATAACAAGAGAAATGTCAAAAGATGTTAAATCAAGCCTCAGTGTAATCCCCAAAGGGAAACCTAATTCTGCTAAAAATCCAGCATTGCTCCTCTGAAGAATCCCAGAATGGCGTAAATAGGCTATGGTGATGGCCAGCATCTCACAACAATGTTCCAGCTTGGAAAAGGGAAAGAAAACACATTTCACAGTGGTAAAAACTCATGTGATCCTCTGAGAAGAACAAATGAACAGGAAAAACTCTCATCAAATCTTTAGGTGTGGATGAGAGGCAAGAAGGCCACTGAAGGAAAACAAAGCAGCTCTTAGGAGGAACGGGGAGAAACCTCATTGAATTTCAATAATGTATTTCATGGAAGTTCTGTGCAAAGACACAGATTCTAACTGGTGTTCCTTTTGCCTGCTTTCAGCCTTCAGGGTCTTCCCTAAAAGCACCACAACTGCAGTAGGAGTAAATTATCTCGCTGGGAAATGACTCTGACTTCACTCCCTGCTGGTACAGCTGCTCCTTCTGTACATTCAGTCACATCTATTGGCTTCTGCAGTAACATGAACATGGATCCATCCATTTTTTACTCTTTCAGCCCCAAAGAATTATCATGGGCAAAAGATGAAGGGTGTTGGATGTCCATCTTTCCCGTGGCAGCCCCACCACAAATACAAACCCATTGCATGGATGCTGCTGGATTCCCCCCAGCTGCAGGGGGACTCTGGGCATGAGGCAGTGACACAGACACAGAGCTGCTCTGTGGGAGGAGAACAGCTCTGTGCCAAGCCTGACAGGCCACACGTGGGGTTTGCTGTGCTCAGGACCCTCAGATGGAAAGAGAGCTGAGAAATGAATGGAATTAGAAAGCAATCAGTTATCTGGGGTCAGTGAGACAAGGCTCTGAGGCAGTGGTACTAAGGCAACCATTTTCTGACTTCTGCCTATGCAGTTATGTTATGGATTGCTTTTCACAAAAAAGGACCATACAAAATTCAGCTTTACACCAGAATTATATGATTTGTTCCAAATGGAGATGGAAGAATGACTGCCTATCTGAAAAACTAACAGAAAACACTATAGTTACTGTTTCCACAAACGTGTAGCACTTACTTGGTCAGGACAATTGAGACTGCATCATTGAGAATACTTTCTCCAAAAACCAACATGTTCAGCACAGGATCCACATTAAGGGCATTGAAAATGGCAATAGTAGCCACAGGGTCAACTGCAGATATTAAAGAGCCAAATGCAAAACTGAAAGAACACAAAAGAGGAAACCAGATGAAAGAAAAATACCTACCTAGTAACTCATATTAACAATGAGTAACAGACCTTTTGTGTTACAGTTTCTACACAGCAATGAGTTCTGCTCTCTTTACATTCATAAGAACTTGACCCTTTGCCAAGTTCTTGAAAAATCTACATTATTGATACTGATAAACTTATTCTGTCTTTCAAGAGAAGATCAGGACAAGGAAGTTATACTCTTATCAATATATTAATAATACCAACTAATCAAGGTTTACAAATCTCAAAGTTTGGTTACAATACCCAGTATCTGTCTAGAGAAATCACAGAGGACAGAATAGAATAGACTAGAATACAATAGAATGGAATACAATACAACACTATTTGGAAATAAGGGTGGAATAAATGGGGTACAGAAGTGTTCCATCTATTCATTAGTTTCATACACAACACTGAATCTCAGCAAACTAAACACTACCAACAGAGGCAGCCAGCTGCAGTGCTTTCCCCACCTACAGAAAGTTTCATTTCACACACTGCACCATTTCCCCAGGAGCTTACCTGTCTGTCATGTTGAGTTTATAAATTACATCAGCCTGAAAGAATAGGTAGAACATAATCACAATCAACTGTGGTGTTCTGCTGTTCTCAAAAATCAAACTATTCATCAAATTACAAGTTCATTATGAAGAAAACAAATCACAGTAGTGATGTTACCCAGTTGAACACTGCCCTCCAAGAGTGATCTCCTACTACAATTCTGGTCACCCCAGATCAGGGAACACCAGATTCAGGTAAGTAGAGTAACTAAGGCATTCAAAGGAAGAGAAATCTGAGTGGCAAAGAGGAAAGTACAGAAAGCTTGACCTACTAGAATGAAGTCTGAGAGAAAAGATAAATATCTGTGTCTATATGTAATCAATGGGAAACACCAACCCACAGAAGCAAAAAAATATACTGAGAGAAGAACAAATAAATTTCATATTGGAGAGTATGAGACAGCTCTAGAGAACACAGGCTTTGGAACAGCCTTCCAGGAGGAAGAGTGTGGAAGCTACAAGAGTAAAACTCATGGAGCATGCAGTGCCAGAGTGGCTCGGGTGGGAAGGAGCACCGAGGTCACCTGGCCACCCTCCCTGCCCTGCAGGGCCCTGGACTGGGTACCCACACTGGGTGCACAGAGCTGCTGGTGCTGCCAGGGAGGGAGAGCCCCCAGCCCCTCCTGCAGCATCTCCAGAGGGGCTTGTGCAGAGCAGGGAACTGCACTGTGTGACCCAGGAATTCACCTTCACCAGATCTTGAAAAATGGGCTTTCAAACAACAAGCCACATAAACTGAAGTGCTGCACAGCAGTCAGTCTTACCCGGCCCAGGAAATAGATTCCTCCACCTACAATGAAAGCTGATATTGCAGTGCCAAATACAGAGAACAGAATGATGGAACCAATGTTCTGAAAAAAATTACCCTGGAACACAACAATAAAATAAGTAAATTAGTAAAAATGACCCGAGGGAAAGCTCATGTTTGAGTTTGCATCTAAATTAGATTCTGATTCACAATTGGTTTCCAATTATAAAGGCTTATTAGTTTGGTTCCAGGTATGCCAGGACACACATCCACACCATCTCCCTGAAGAGACTGCTGCTCTCATGAGGACAATTCCCTCTGACTCCCAGGACAGGGTGCAATCTGGCACCACACCAACAACCCAGGCAAGCAGCTGCATATTCATGAACTCTGACACATTGCCCACCTGACAGAAGTGGGAGTTCATCCCTCTCCTGGAAACAGGGCATGTGAAAAAGGCTTGCACACTGCCCAGTTGCTGGTCCACTCCCTGTGAGCTGGGGAGGCCTTCAGGGTTTCACTGCTCACTCCTGTCCTGCAGCACAGCTCGAGCAGAGGCTGCACCCAGGAGCACCCAAACCCTCGGCCAGGACTGGTGCTGTGAGAAATGTCCCTGGACACACAGGCTGCCAGGCAGGGGGTGAGAACCCCTGTACACACCTTCCTCTTCTGCAGCTGTGGAGTGACCCCACCTTGCCCCCTTCTGACCCTCCTCCTTCCCATTTCTCCTCCTTCCCACCAGCCCTGCTGAGGTCAGAAACCTCTCCAGCCAAGGCAAACCCTGTCTGTGCTGTACCCAACACCCTGCCAGCAGTCAGCTTTCAGCAACAAGCCACATTTCCTGCACTCTGAGCTGAAGAGGCTTAGATTTTGCACTCTCAATTCCCTAATGATGAATATCATGGAATTTAATGCAATTATCCTAAGCTTCATGAAGATAACTAAAAGCAGAATGTGTTCCAAACAAAACCTCAACATCCAAAATGAGTGTCTGGCAGAGGCTGACCTTGTGCAGTGAATATCCAGATTCAAATATAATAGGTGGAAGCAAAAGCAGGAAAAACATATTTGGACGAAACATTTCTTCTTCCTGCAAAACAAAAATTACTTATAATTTCTAGGATAGCCTCATTATTGAAATAACAGAAACTCTTCCAAATGAAAAACTATTGAAAAAAATAGTGCTGGAAAATGAAAATGGCATTAGTTTTTCTCTCTTCTTAACACAAAGTGGAAGACTAAAGAACATAAATTATTCCAGGGCTGCTTCTTCTATTGTTCTTTTTCAACCCAGTGATAGAAATCTAGGAGTTACTTATTTTAAACTACCATCTTCAAAAAAGCTGCACAGAAAACAGGTTATTTATGGCAAAGCAAAAAATATTTCTGTTTCCACAAGAAGTAATCCCACTTTATCTGAGTCTGGAAATCTGTAGGGACTGGCAAGCAGTGGTGACCTCCTGGCCACTGCTTGAACAGACCAGATGAACTGGGAGCAAGCACAGTTTCACCACAAAACTCATCACCTGGCAAGAGCAAAGCATCATCACCCCGGGCCCCTGCAGGTGACCAGGCTCAGGGGACACAGCACCGGAGGGCTCTGGGGCTGGACTCCCCTCAGCAAATGCCATTTCTGCCTGAACTGAACGGGACTGTTCTGATGGTTCCTTTTTGCCATCACAGGGACATAAATGGAACCCACTCTGAGGTAAGATGCTATTTTTTGGTTGTCACTTACCTCATGCCCTGGCTGACGCTGCTCATGCTGTACCCCCAGCCTGGCACCCTGCTTTTCCTGCTGGCAGACTAAGCACAGAAGGCAAAGGAACCCCAGCTGACCGGGCCAGGCTCTCTGCCCACCTGGTGCTCCCCCAGCACTGAGCACAGCACTGAACACAGCAGGGCCTGTCACCTCTGCAAGCACCGATTAACTTGTTTAAATCAGGTTCAGCAGCTCAGGGACCGTGCTGTTCAAACACCAGCTTTCAAATCAGAGGCACTCATCTCTTCCAAGTCTCATTGCTGCCTGAACCAGTGATAATCACCTTAAAGGATTGGGGGCTTAGAAAGCAAAACCCATCCGTGAGCCCGATCGCTCCGCTCAGGGCTGCGCACGCAGGACCCGCCAGCCCGGGGCTGCAGTGCCCTCCTGGCAGCACAGCCTGCAGGGAACAGCCCCCAGGGCTGAGCTGCTGCACTGCCCCGAGGCCTGACACCACAGCTGGACAGGCAGTGAGAACAGTGGGCAGAAGCACTGTGTTTGGGCTGCGTGGAGGCAGAGGAGAGCCAAACTGGAGGGCTCTGACGCTCAGCTGTGCTCACCGAGAACCACCAGCAGCACAAGGGCTGAGTGGTGAACCTGAGTGAACACTTGGGCAGGTGGGATCACTGCAAATTACATTACAAAGTTTTCAGGGCAGGGATATGATGCAAGATTTCCTCTGAACAGGAATATAGCCTGCAGTTAAATATTCTATTATTTATCTTATCAGATAAACAAGAAGTTATCTAGTAAATTTAGAACAATTTATAACCATGTAATAAAGTCCATAGTTATTGCTGATTAGAAAATTTCAGATTACAATTATGACAGCCTATACTAAAACATAATCTTTATTACAGTGAAAGTAACTCAAATAAGCAAATAACAATGTGATATCTGTGACCTTTTACCTTGGCTGACACATGAGCACCAACTCCCAAGATGTGAGCAACACTTCCCAGAAAACCACTAAGGAACTCACCAGCTGTGATCAGTATTTCCATGTCCACAGAACAAGTGCTCAAATCAGACCATAGGAAGCTTTCTTTTCTCTTATTACAAACATGATCTTTCTCAGATTATTTTATTTCATCAATAAGAAACTATTTTAAAATGATGACATTGTGGCTGCTAAACTGATTTTCAATTTTCGGTCAAGTCCAGATTGAAAATCTATGCATT
The DNA here is from genome assembly GCA_013398175.1 of Climacteris rufus. Lineage (NCBI taxonomy): Eukaryota > Metazoa > Chordata > Aves > Passeriformes > Climacteridae > Climacteris > Climacteris rufus. The sequence continues at coordinate 65,933 of VZRZ01001948.1, read as the reverse complement.
TTAATGTATTTCAACTAAGGAGGGAAAAAATCTTCCTTTAGGACAATAACTGCCAAAAAATATAAAGCTTCAAGCTAGGATTAAAATTCACTACTCAGACCAAGATTTTCAGCCGGCTGATACAAATCCTGTTCAGAACTGGCAATTCAAATCACTGTGACTTCAATCAGTTCACGGAGCTAATCCTAATAAACTGTTTGGTGCTATCAAACAAAATCAGTTTAAATGCTGCAAGACTCTAAATTAAAGCAGGAATACTGAAGAGTTCATGGCTCTGATAATGTGGATAAACTGTAGGAGGAAAAGTCCTTGTTTCACTTAGACTTCACCTCCTGGAGAAACTTCTGGCAGGACTTGCCCTCTAAAACATCAAGTATTACAAAGGCTTTTAAAAAGACTAAGGGATTTTTCTATAATTAAAAATTAATTGTTACAACTGTACCTTCCAGTTGGCCAGCTTTTGAGCCTCTATGATTTTTATAAAAGCTCCCATAAGGATACCTAGGAGAGAATGAGAAAACATTCTGAAATAGCCACAAAACACATCACTGTTTATCAGCTCTCAAAGTTTTAAAAGTGAAAACAAGGCAAAACACAAAGCAGCAAGTCCTTCATTCCTAAACCATGACAACACAGAGTGGTTTTGGGATTAATACCCAAATACTCAGTTTGCAATACATTACATAATTGCAGAGTTTCCCTACACAACAGACTGTCTCGTGGGATATCCCAGCCCCAAAGAGGCACAGGGAGTGCCATGCTCACTGGGTCAGAAAGATAACAGGCTTAACTACTCAAAACCACTTCTCATCTAAGCTGCACTCAAATGAAATTCCACCTTCCTTGTTAAAGAATCAGGAAGTTATGAGTTAGGCAGCTGTGCCTCATGTCACTTCAATACTATTTGCAGTTAAAGGAGCTTAAATGAAATCAGTCTTCTCCACACAAGTGAATTTCATTTGAATGAAATCATAGCACTTTCTGGCAATGAAGAAGGCAACAAACTCTGATCAGGGTGGAGACCCTGTCAGAACTATTTTCCAAAGGAATGACACATTCTTTAAGTCATGTAGAAATAATCTGAGTATAAAAGAATTTTATCAAGGCTGCTGCAAACTCAGTGGTTAAAGGTTATCATGCTCTTTCCTCCTATACATCTTCAAACATCAAGACATAAAACTTTAACAAGATTTCTTCTGGAAGTCATGGAGATAACTCATGAACTGTCATTAATTGTTTTCAAGCAGTTATGAGGAATTTGTCTTTAGTCAGATTTCAGACCCGTTTCTGTTATTTACAGAATGGAGACTTCACAGTCAAACACTGGGATGCAGAAGCCAAATACTCCAACTGAAAGGTGCAAAGTGGCTGAGAAGCTTTGAGGATGTTTCCCTGTAACTCATGAGACCTTCTCTCATGCTGCAGCTAACAAAAGAGTCTTACAGACAGAATCACATGGATTACTCCTGATGGATGTGTCACACACACAAAGCCACGAGGCCTAAGCCTTCTTGTACACAAAAATCTGAGAAGGCATCAGTCCCAGAGGGTAGAAATAATTGTTCCATGAAATGGTTTCTATGGAAAGGAAGAGGAAAACATTAATGAAGGAACATCAAAGGTCTGCTGTTCCTTAAAGGACAGAATGCAGATACAGCTGCTCATGTGCCACACACATCGTTACAAACTACTCTTCCTTTATTACTGAATGAATTAAGGCAGTTTCTGATCAGCTGGTTCTGTGAAATCAGGCAGGTCAGTTTTGTCAAGGGGCTAATGGAAAGTTAAGTCTGTAAGAGTTTGCCTATAAAACTTTCAAAAAATGAGGTATAGATTTGTTTTATTGCAACCAATCTTCCTTTCTTCTGAGAACGTGTTAAAACTCAGTAACAAATCAAAGAGAAAAACATTTCTGGCAACTATTTTTACCAACAAAATTCCAGCAGCTTATAAGGATGAGAATCAAAACCCAGCCTGAGAGAATGTGCTCCCGCCCTGTCCAGCAGCAGTCACGTGCCCAACAAACCAGAAGCTTCCAAGCAGCTGAGACAATGGGAGGAAAAACATTAGTGAAAATCATACCTATCTGCTCTGCTGCCACTTTTATTAGCCTTCAATAACTTCCTGAGAACATCTGCTTAATTTACAAGTCAAAACAGGACACACTTCACTTCTGGCACTGCTGGGAAGACTGGATACTTGAAACCCAAGCTGTGCTCTTGCAGCTGTGCAGGGCATTACCAGCACTAGAGGGTCACTGAGCAGCACTGAGCTGGCAACTCCAGTGATGACACAGGTGCTGGCTCCTGTCACCAGTGCTGAGGGGACTTTAAATACGACTGAGGCCATAAACTAAATAAATAAGGCTGAAACGACAGAGGACAGCTGTTACCTGGGCTGCCACAGGTGTAACACCCTGTTCCTCACAGGACTTGCACACACTGCTATCAGGTTGCCTGACTGGGGGACAGACTGCAGCTCTGCTGTGGTTCACCACAAAGCCCAACTGAGCAAGTTTCTGCACAGCCTCTCTACAGAGCACAGAGATGCAGTGCTGCTCCTGCTGAGCCCCCTGAGCAGCAACAACAGCCCAGTAGGAAATGTCCCCATCTCTTGAACAGGATTTTGTTGGGGCTTACAGGAACACAGGACACACCAGTACCAAATCCAACAGCAAAATCCTTCTCCTGCTGCTGAGGTGCCAAGAACAAGGAACAGCAAGAGGAGAATGTCTGTGCCTCTGCTGCTCTGCAGAGCTCAGCAGGAGCAGGGACACAGGCTGGCCCAACACCTCTGCTCTGCACTGCCCAGGATACACAGAATGATAGCAAAGAAAATCCACAACTATGCCAGCAAGAGCAATCACTACACTGCTACATTTTATACTGGGGATTATGCTTCAATTTAGATTAGCTATTTAACAGCCACAGTAACTAACCTGATTTGAAGCCAAATCAACACCTCTTACTTGGGTTTCTGTGTACAAAGCATATGAAGGGACAGTAATGTCCTTTTGGAACCCTGCAGGACACTGGGAGACACCTTCACAAGACATCTCAGCACCCAAGGCACCCAAGTCTGATGGGTGATGCTGCTATAAAGATGAGGCGTGAGTGCAACAGCCAGCACTGGGACAGGCTCCTTACAAGCCTGTTTGTTTTCAGTTGCACAGAAACACTGAAGCTCATACAGAACCTTGCAAGCAAATGCTACTTGGAGCTCCCAAACCTATGTGAGTAAGGTGATGGATGTGTAGCTACAAATCCAGGGAGTCAGGCTGCTGGAAAATGCTTCTCTTTCTGCCAAGTAACAGCTCTGAGATTTTCTCAATCCCTGTTTTCCAGAAGGCATGAGTTACTGACAAGCACCAGAGAGCTCACTCGCTCCCATGAAGAAACTATGTCAAAATACAGTTAAGAGACATGAGAGAAGGTACCAGGTTCAGGATAACGGCAAAAATCTACCTGCTCAACCAGTAATATGCTCCTTCGAGCTGCATCAGAATTATAACTGGCATCTTTGTCTTCCTGCTGTATTTTTAGAACAGCTGTCAGTGAAAGCCTCACTAGTAATAGAAGCAAAAATATCACAGAATCTTGTAGACAAGTCACAGATGAAAAAGTGGTGCTGGAAACATTCAGACCAAGTTCTTTAAACATCAGACAGCATGTAGAGAAAATAATAAATGTATTTGGCCTGATTTGTTTCTCATTTACACATTTATAAATCAGGAGCAACAGCATACAGACAACTGAAATTACCCTGGCATAAAACTACAGGCTCAGGAATACTCCACATTTAATCCAAATTAAGGAAGCAGTTATCTCCATGAAGGGTGGCACTCTTACAGCTCAAGTCACAGGAAGAGCTCCTGTCATGGCACTGCTGGGACAGTTAAGGATGTGGCAGTCCAGGGGGGTTTTCAGGACAGCTGCAGTCCCCAGCTACATTAAAATCCCACTCAGGCATCATTCTGCCAGCACTCACAGGAACATCTGCACCACTTCAGGGGAAGGCCAGAGCCTCATGACCAGGGAGTGCTGCACCTTGTCCCACACTGAGGAAGCAAAACTAGAGGAAGATGCCAAAGCACTCAGGTAATGACATCCCTCTGGGTGCCATTCCCTGGGCCAGTCTCTGCATGCATGCTCATTTCTTTACTTCTTCAGTTAATTTAAGTCTATTAACTAGCTGTTTTCTTCATTGCATCCAGTTTGCTGCATCTTTCTAGTGACGGCTAACATACAACAAAACATTATCTCCAGTGCAGACTACTGACAGTCCCTGGATGAACACAAATCCAACATAAAAATGTTACTCACCTAAAGAAACAACAGCCACACTCTCTGGTAAAAAATGAAGTCGGTATTCTATCAGTAAATGCACCAATATGATGCAAATAGCTATGAAGGGAAAAAATGGAGATACAGAAGCGTTATAAAAGAATAGACTTTTGAGTAGTATTTTTAAAACACACAAGCAGACTTCTCCTAATGATTTAGTAGACTTTGCCTTGGCAATAAACCAAAAAGAAAAGTCTAAGCAGTAGCAGCTCCCACCACCACAAACGTTTTAAATCTCTGTGCCTGTGGCAGATCCCACTTCACAGAGAGAACCAGAGGAGAAATAAACCACTATGAGTTTGAGCTGGCCTATGTCCTCAGACACAGAGTACAATTAACAGAGACTAACAGACTTTCAGTTCATCATTCACCTATCACAAGAAGACTAAAAAAAATCGTCATGCCACTAGACTGCTCCTCTTGCTGTGCCTGGACTCCAGTCTGAACTGGAAGGATGGGTTTGGGGGGTGTAGGTGCCACCAACTTGGTAGTAGCAGCCAGCATAGTGTGGAGGGTGGCATTGATGACTTCGTGGGTGACATTTGCAGACCTGTCAGGATAACAGAATATGTGATTATACTGGATGGGAGCAGCATGATAAAGCCTACTAGAGACACACACACATCAAGCAATCGCCACATCATACTGAACTTGTACTGGTGACCAACTCGTTAAGGTCGTTTTTTAAAGCAGTCTCTGATTAGATAAACACTGGAAGTTCATGTTCATAGAGCTGATTATTGCTGAGTTCCCTCACGCACTGCAGACACCAAACACTCTGCAGTGCAGCCTGGGCTGACACCGAGGGCACGACCAGCCCACCCAGCGTGTCCAGAGCAACAGACCCGCTGTCAGAGCCAGGGCCCTGGCAGGGACTGCGAGCCCGCACCCGCCGCGCCCCCAGCCCCCGGAGCCCTCGGCACCGCGCGGGGCCGCTCGTGGCCGGCCTGCCCCGCTCACCGCACCGCCCCGCACCGCACC
>VZRZ01001948.1:47984-60064 GCA_013398175.1 Climacteris rufus | reverse complement strand
CTGCCACAGCCCTGCACCTTGTCCCTCATGTGCCCTGGCCCTGCATTTTGTCCCTCATGTGCCCTGGCCCTGCACCTTGTCCCTCATGTGCCCTGGCCCTGCATTTTGTCCCTCATGTGCCCTGGCCCTGCCCCTTGTCCCTCATGTGCCCTGGCCCTGCCCCTTGTCCCTCATGTGCCCTGGCCCTGCATTTTGTCCCTCATGTGCCCTGGCCCTGCCCCTTGTCCCTCATGTGCCCTGGCCCTGCACCTTGTCCCTCATGTGCCCTGGCCCTGCCCCTTGTCCCTCTGTTGCCACTGTGCGCTGTCTCTTGCTTCAGCCACCGTTGCCCCGCACTCTTTGTCCCTCAGTTGTCCCTGCAGCTCCTTTCCTGAGCTGCCACCCCGCTCCGTTCCCCTCAGCAGCCCGGCCCCACAGCAAGAACTCAGCATCAAATGAGTCCCATCAAGCTGAATCAGAAGACCACTGTCTCAAAACTAGTGTAAAAATGCTTTTGAATGAAAATATCAGTGAGTAATTAATTAGCTATTTTAATCAGCAAATTAAAATAAATTTTAGACCAGCTTTATCTGGTCCAAGTTGAAATGCCCTCCTGGCCCAGGCTGCTGCTGGGGCTGGGTCTCTAAATCTGGTGTGCATCACTTCTTACCTGGCAAATGAGGCTAATTATCACCTTGCAGCTTACAAGGCCAGTTGTGGACATCCATCCATCCAGTCTGTGCAAGTCTGAGCTGCTGGGATGACAGGGACTATGGAAACACAGTGTATAACAGCATCACATGCATTTCTGTTCATTTCTGGTTTGACTAGCTCAGGAAATAAAAGGGGGGTTGTACAAACACATATTGATTTGAATTGTTGTTTTAAAAGCCCTCTAGAATACCAGCTGTGAACTTAATAAAATTAAATTTCAGATTTATGGCAGAGATGCTAACACTCATGATCCATTTACATAAAAGTGAAAGCCACTCGAATAGGTGAGAACATGCTTAAGTTTTAAAAACCAGGGATTTGGTCAGCAACTGTTTTTCTCTGTGTCGCTGGCAGGGCAGAGCTGGAGAATGTCCGATTTCCTGTTGACAGGCTGAACCTACACCTCCTTTGCTCTTGTCTGATGTGGTTTTGTGGTGACCTACTTAGATAGTCTTACCACAGTTATGACCAAGGTTTTTTTTCCACACTGGCTAATTTCCGACAATCTGCAGTTTGCTAATCCCCATCTGCTTTAATTCCTTCTCTGCATCCCGGCAGAGTTTGGGACAGAGTGCATGGCATCAGCCCAGGCACAGCTCATGGGGTGCTCTAGAGCTCACAGGTGCCAGTGAAAAATGAGAGTGGCACTTTGCAAAGTGCTGCAAGCTGATTTCCAGAGTGCTGTGCACATCTTCCTCCACTCGGAAACGGCGGGACTGCAGGCCTCCAGCACCTCAGAAACTCAGGCACTGCTGCTTTTTGATCGCAGTTTTCGTGATGTACTGGAGTACAGATTTTGAACAACGCTTCATCCATAAATAATGACGCTTGATCCAGAGTGAGATGCACTGAAGCTGATGAAACACAGGAAATTTCCTTGTGATTACTGTCTTCATTTTTTTCTGTAAAAACTAAAATTCAGAGTTTGCCACAGATTGCTGGAAGTAGCTGGTCACCAACAGGTGAATCATCCATGTTTCCCCTGGGAATGCCTCTAAGAAGAAATTGGTCTTCTGCAAACTTGCATGTTTTTAGCTCATAATGACTTCAGGGTTTTTTCTTTGCTTTTCTGGGAAGCACAGTGAAAAAGCAAGAAGTTTTGTGGAAAGGGATTGAGGGAGAGCGGGGGGGATCATGGCAGAGAAGGACAGTGGGGGCCATGCACCTCTCACCTCAGTGCAGATCCTGGGTCCCAGGACAGGGAGAAGCTCCCCAGCTGTGCAGCACTGTTGTTTGGTGGGTCCTTATCCTGTCCTCCTAGAAATCAGAGAAATAAATCATTGCAAGGCACCTCTGCAGAGCTCCAGTCCATCCTCTGCTCACAGCAAGTCCAGCTTCAAGGTCAGGAGGCTCCTGAGGGTCTTGTCCAGAGCAATTTTGAAAACGTCTGAGGATGGAATGGATGGAGCATGGATGGAACTGCCCTGGGAGACGTGTCCTCGTGCTGCCCCGCTCTCAGGGTGCAGAACTCTTCCTGTTGTGCAGCTGGAAAGCCCCCCTGTTGCACTTCATAGCTGGTGCCTCTTTTGTGGCACAGCCATGGCAGGAGTCTCCTCCTCCTCCTCCCTTGGAGCTGTGCCTATGCTGCTCTGAGTTAGGAGGAGCTGCATCCATTCTTGGTTTCTTAAAATCCCATCAGCCAGTGGTGGAAGAGGCACTGCAGCTGTGCTGCTCAGGGAAAAGGGCCTGGCTGGAGTCCTGTGTGATCTTCACTGGTGATGTTTAGCTCCTGCCATTGCCACCAGAGCCACGTTCAGTTCTGTACCAGGTGGTGCAAAACAAGGGAAATCTTAAAACTCTCTTTCCTGGTCACTTGAGTTGTGCTCAGCATGATGAGTAGGTTGTCTGGCCTAAGAATGAAGGCCAGAAAGTGTACTGCTTTGCTTTCTCTTTTCTTTTTCTTTGCTTTTCTTTTGTTTGGTTTTTTTTCTGGTTTTGGCCTTGGCCTCAGCCTCATTTTTTGGGTTGTTTTTGTTCCTTAAATCTTTCAACTGGCATGATCAGGAAACTCCACACTTGTTTTGTTTTACTGGCCTTTTAGCTGTCATGTGCTTTTTAATCATGAGGGACTGGTGCAGAAAAGGGATGATTACAGATGTAGCTCTTCAGGACGTGACCGACCTTCTCCTCGCTGTGCCTGCTGGCCCTGGCCAAAGGGAAACCACAGAGGGCTGTTGGGAGCCATGGGAAGGCTTCTGGAAGGGATGTGGAAGGGAGGAGGATTTAGCCAGGAAAGTAGAGGCCTGGCAACATAACCACAAACCCAGGACTGAACCTCACAAAGGCCAGGATCTGAAGGGGAAAAAGAAAAACAGGAAAAGGGAAAAAGGTGGATGGAGGACAAGGGTCCCAGGGAGCCCTGTTGGAGCGGGGAGCATCAGAGCAGCTGGAGGAATGAAGGGGTGCTGTGTGAAGCTACTGGGTGAGAACAGGAAATTGCAGAAACCAGCAGGGAGCAGTTGGTCAGCCTGTGCACTGTCTCCTTTCCCCTGAGCTGCAGTGCTGCACGCGGGCTCAGCACAGCGTGCCAGGGGTGAGTAACCACAGGTGATATCAAATTATAATGTCTCAAACGTTCTGTGCCAAGAGATGGTGATTTTCATGTCTCATCTCTGACTCATCAGCAGGAAATACCACTGCTTGTTTGACCTGTTGTTGCCAGTGAGAAGGGGCAAGCTCATCGGACTGCCACCGAGGTAACCCAGGCGAGCGCCGCTGCGGCATCGCGCTGCAGATGGCTTCTCAAGGACTTGCTCACAACAGAAAGTCATCGTTTCAGCACGGTGTTCTTCAGGCTGCTTCTCACTTGTGGTTTTCTGATGCACAGCTACTGAGCATCTGTTGATTAATGCACGCACCGAATGTTGCTTTTAATAGATCCCGGGAATTTCACAGTTGTTTAAGCTCATCTAAGATGATGTGGCTGTAGGTAACATAGTATTTAGTTTTAATTCTTCTATTATGCAGAGCAGCCTAATAGATAGCTATGTAGAACAGCGAGGGCAGGCACAGATGAGTAAGTGACCAGCTGTAACCTTGTGCTGGGAACGCAGGGGAAGGTGCTCATTTACAGCCCAGGACTTTGTTCTTGCTTAGGAGTGCAGGCTGTGGGCTCTAAGGACCAAGGGCATGCCAGATTTACTCTGGGGAGTTCATTTAGCTCTTATGACAGTCTTTGGCCTTGAAGACATCTGGGTTTGCCTTTTAGATTATCTACAAACATGGTGATCTCAGGCAGGTTGGAGTCACCCTTGAGTCTGAATCAGAGCCTGAATTCCTCCTGCAGTGGGATGCAGCAACAGTGGGAGGAGGCTGCCAGATGCAGGGAAGGTGGGAGTGCTTCACCTAGATTTGCTGTAGAACTATCCTATAGGTGTTTAAATGCATCATAGAGCTTGGATTCATAGTAAAGATGAAATATTTCCTGGGTTACAGAGAGGGATTCAGTTCTAAACTCACCTGAAGCCAGATCCTGATTCTGTGGTACAGGAATGTGGTACAGGCCAAAACCCAAAAGAAGCCAGTATTTTCAAAGACAAAATCAGCAATATCAAGAACACCAAGATCAGCAGTGGCCTTAAAATGGCTGTAGGAGTGGGCTGCATGTGAGGAGGGAACGCCTGTGGCTGTGGCACCACGGTGCCAACAGGGCAGTTATTGCCTTTTGGGGGCTTCAGCATCACCCAGGACTGGCCCCATTACAGCTGCTGCAGATCTTGGCAGGCTGGGATGTCAGTGCTGGGGAGCTGCACTGGCCTGAGAACAATCTCTGAGCAAATGCATCATTTCTTCCCACTCTCTTCGCATTCTGAGAAGGAGAGAACTGGTGGTACTTTCACAGGAGGGATGAATGATCTTTGTTATTAAACTCAGGACATTTCTTTATTACACAGGCGAAGGTTCAGCTGCCACTAAGAAGGCAGGGAAAGCATCAGCGTGTAATTTGTTTTATTGCTTTGGGATAGATGGGAAAGATTCTCTTAGGCTGACTGATGAAATGCTGAAAATTCTTTTAAGCCCTTCACTCTACAGATTTGGTTTTCTATCTTCTTAATGTGCCTGAGCATATATAGCATTTTATTCTCTTGTTCTCTAGCTATGTGCAGTAGGCATATGCTTGGGTGCATATATATACACACACTTGCATGTATAAACATAAATAAATACATAGGCAGGCAAATTCCCGGCACTAGTTCTCAGCAGACAATGGCTCTCCTGTTGCTTTTTTATCTGTTGTCTGAAACTATTGGATGCTTGGTTTGTTTGCTTTTCTTTGCATGTTTAGTCTGGTTTTGCCACGCTCAATCTGGAGCTGATGCAGCAGGAAGCAGTGACAGCAGAAATCACACGGCATGGCAGCTCCCAGTGCCCAGCAGGATGTGCTGCTGGAGCCAGGTACCAAAGGTTGTGATTCACCTGAAATGCAAATGGAAACAGGGCCCCAAAGGGCACTGGGAGGGAGTGTCCCAAGGACACTGTCACGTCACCTGCTGGCACTGCTCCTTGTGTGGCTGAACAAGGCTGGAGAGTCAGAACTCCTCCCTTGCCTTGGATATGGGATGAAGAGGACTTAGCTCAGAAGTCGTGCCAGCTTCTCCAGCCTTGTTTGCTTTCCAGGGAAATGCAGCTCTCCTGACCCCAGCCTCATGTCCTCCTTTTGGCACCAAACGTTTGTCCCTGCTGGCCTGTGCCCTGCCTGTGCAGCTGCTCTGGCAGGCAGCAGGAGGAGGGCTGGCCCATGCACGGAGCTCGCTGCTCCCCACAGCCAGGCTCTGCTGGGTGCAGGGCTCAGACACCCACAGGTGCGGCCAGGAGGTGCCACCCCACAGACAGGACGCAGAGGAATTCTCCTTCTTGTTTTTTGTTTTAAACAGTGCATTTTTCTGACTGTGAGCTCAGGCATTGGATGAATTTCAGAGCTGGTGCTGTGCCGTGGCTCACGGAGCCCCCTCTCCCAGCAGTGGGTGATGGGCCTTGTGGCTCAGGGTGAGACTGCAGCACAAACCCGCTGTGTGTAGGGACAGCTTCGGCAGGAGGCACTTGCTGGTTTACAAACACCTAAAGTGAGGCACAGAGAGCCTGGAGAACAGAGTGAGTCAGTGGGTGAGCTGGGAAACATCTCACAGGGTCACTCTGCCCGCCCTCCGGCCAACACAATCTGGAGACCTGAACAGACTGGGGAAATGTTTACCCCAGTGTGCCAGGAAAGAGGTTTTGCTTTGCTTACTGGCACAGACAGCTCTCACTGACACCACTGACTGATCTGCCCATTCTGCACACCACGGGCGAGCAGCCAGAGGGGCCAGAGCCCAGCGTGGGGCAGCTCCACCCTCGTGTCTCCTGCCAGCCCCGGGACACAGCCACACCACCCCAGCCAGTGGCTCCTGCAGGCCCTGTGTCTTCTTCCATGGGTGGCCAAGGGCTTCTGCATGCTCAGGCAGTGATGACTGAGGAACATCCTTTCCCATTTCTTCCTGCAGATCTTCCTCCAGTCAATTTACTTTCTTTTTTAAATGGCTTTTCAGTGCTGCCTTTCAAGCCAGCATTGCAAGTTCAGGCCTCCCGCATCCTGCCCGAGGGGTGGCTCCTGGAGTGTATCTGTGTGTTTGATGCATGTGTACCCATCCCAGAATGGATGGCACGTTGTGATGTGATGGCACATTGTGTGTGTGTTTGTGTAGAGGCAATGACGGGGAAAGAAGATGACAGCCGTAGAAAGCGTCACTTGTAAGTGAAGAAAAACAAATAAAATAGTGAAGGATGGAAAAATCTGTTATGGTCAGGCCAGAATTAGAATTTGAACAACCAACTGCCCCCCTTTGCCATCCCCAAAGCCAGTAGAGGCTGGAAGGAGACATCTCAGGAGACAAACAGCAGGGTATGCAGGTGCAGCCTGGCTCCCAAAAGCCTCTCCAGCTACTCCTCAATATACAGAAATCACAGAAACTTCCAGTATCTGCAGCTTCCTCTGGCAGCCAGTCCCCACTGGCCCGTGAGCAGAGCCACCTGCTTTCCTGTTCTGTTGTGGTTGCCACCAGATTCCTTGGCCAGTGTGCTGCGGGAGCCGTGAGCGCCGTGCCCGCCCTGGCGGGGTGGGTGCAGCTGCTGCCCGGGCAGGGAGCTGAAACCCAGTGCCAGCTGCAGAGCTGGCCTGGCCTGTGCCCTGCCTGTGCCCTGCCTGTGCCCTGCCTGTGCCCTGCCTGTGCTCTGCCCGTGCCCTGTTCCTCCCTGCACAGCCCTCCCCTCCGCCTGCCCCTCAGCCCCGGGTTCGTTTCAATGCTCAGTACCTGTTTGTTCAGGGCAGGGTGTAGGTATTCTCTGGATTACATTCTTATGGGTCTATAAATTAAAAGTTCTTCCTCTTTCCTTATTACAGACTATCCTGAAAGCCCTTCTGTCCATGGGAATTAACAAGTCTTTGTGACAACTCTGATAAACACTGTTTGGTTAGCTGGATTACATTTACTGGTGCCAGCTGCAAATGAGTCCAAGTATCTGTTGTACTGGTGAGGTGCATCTGCTGTGACATGTCTACAAACAAATGGCAATGGAAAAGAGAGCAACTGTACAAACAACTGCATTTCTCGCTCACGGCGGTAGCCTGGAGCTGCTGGGCACTCCCAGGACTTGTCACCTCATGCTCACCCAGCAGCCTGCTCCCAGGCTGCCTCCAGAACTGCCAGCCCTTGCAGAAGGACATGCAGGACCCTTCCAAGAAGGATGCTGGTCTCCTCTGCCCTTTGCCAGTCCTGGGCCAGCCTGGGAGGCAGGGGTGGGCGCTGCAGGGTGTGTGCTCTGGGCACACCTATTTCCCACTGGTGCCCAGTGCCAGCCCCGCTGTGCCCGTGGCCCTGCTGCAGCCAGCCGGGCAGCCCTGCCCAGGGCTGTTAGCAGCCTGTGGGGAATGCAGGCAGTGGGAGCTGGGATCTTCGGGGGGCTCCATTAACTCGTCCGTGGTGCCTCTGCTTGGGAGAGAAGTTTCACAGCTGAAATGATACAGGGATCCTGTGCAGAACCCAGCAAAGTCAGAGCAGAGAGAAAAATAATCACCTGAATGTCCTGCTCTGCCCGGTACACCACGCTCCCTCACGTCTCCTTCCCAGCAGAGGCTGCTGCTGCTGGTTTTTATGGGCATTCTCTGAAGTGTCTCCGTGAAAGAATGTTCTCCTGCTTCTGCTATCTCTGCAATCCCTCATCAGGACAGCAATTGCTTTGTTGATAAAACAGCTCCTGTTCACACCTACTTCACAAATCACTTTTGACACACAACATGCAGGACCCACGGGACACAGAGCACCGACATCCCTTCCCAGGCCCTGTGGCTGGCCTTGCCCCAGGCAGAGAGCATGGCTACTGCAGCAAAAATAAGGGGAGAAATACAGATTTTAGAGAGGTAACGCGGAAAAGCAACAATAGCAAAGACTTAATGCCCGTGAGTGATAACTATCTTGTAGGAAAGAGGGGATATATTATGAAAGAAACAGAAAAGACAGTGGAAGAAAAGCTATCGAGCCGTGGTGGGCTGGTAAACACCCACCCAGGTGCTCACTCCCCTCCAGTCAGGTGGGGGAGAAAATCAGAAGGACAAAAGTGAGAAAAAACGAGTGGGTTGGGACATAGGCACTTTAGTAAGTGAAGCAAAGCTGTACAAGCAAGCAAAGCAAGATAAGGAATTCAGTCACCACTTTGCATCAGCAGGCAGGTGTTGGGCTGTTCCTGGGGAAGCTCACGGGGGTTACTTGGAAGACAAACACCATAACCTTGAACATCTCTCTTTCCTCATCCTGTCCCTGAGCTTTTATTGCTGAGCATGATGTCCTGTGGTGTGGCAGGTCCCTGTGGTCGCTGTGGCTCAGCTGTGTGTCCCCCCAGCCTCTCACCTCCGCAGCCTCCTCGCTGTGGGGGCAGAGTGCGAAAAAGAAAAGGCTTTGATGCTGTGCCAGCCCTGCTGGACAGCAGGGAAAGCACTGGGGTGTTACCAGTGTTGGTTTAGTCAGAATTGCAAACCACAGCACCCAACCAGCACCACTGAAGAAACTCCACTCTGCCCCAGCCAGACCCAGTCTGGCAGTGCTGAAGGAGGAGAGCCTGGGGACAAAAGAGCAAGAGCTGTGGGCAAGGGAATTGTTTCTTTCCTTGGCAAGACCATTTTCCTTGGATGCCTCTCTCTTTCCAGAAGAGATCAGGTCTATTGCCCTCCTTCCAACCCTGCTCTGGCTCTTTTGACAGACCCAGCTGCTCCTTCTCTCTGCCACATCCACCCAGCCGTGGCACACGGACTGAGCTGGGTGCTTTGCCCACTCCTGTGGTGCTGCTGCCCTGGCTGTCCCTGGCTGTGGGGCAAGATGAAGCTGTAACCAGCAGCTCCTCCTGCTCTGAAAGCCTTCAGCTGACAGTCCAGTTAATTTCAGGTCTGAAAAATGGTTGCATAGTCTCGGAGTTTTGACTGGGATGTATAACATCACACCCCTCTGTGCCAGCAATGCAGTGATGGCTCAAAGTGATCCATGCTATTCTAAACCCCGAAATCTGCAGTGCCAGGGAAAAACGTTAACAAAACCCTGTTTGTTTAGTTTAAAATACCCTTACAAACTAAACAGCTTAAATCCAGGTTGTGTACAATGAACTGCACACTGTAAAAATTCTTTTTTCTTGGTTTATCTGAGAAAAATATGCTGATGGCGCGGCCAGGCCTGGTTTGTTGTTGTAACCAGGCACCGTTCTTAGCAAACTTGCCTGCTAGCCCCAGTCAGCCATTGTGAGTAACTAAGGGAGGTTGCACAAGAGGAGAAACTCTGTGAACCTGGCTGAAACCAGCTGGGGGTGCAGGGAGCACCTCTCACCGCGGTGAATCACGGGGTGTGATGGTTTGGGGACACAGCAGGTAGGGCCAGCAGACCCATTAGGTCACCTCTGCTGGCCACCTCTGTCTCACAGGCCAGGTAGTGTCATCTGTGAAACCCTGTGATGAGCCCCACAGCTTGTATTTCAGGATGTGTGGCTGACACTTAAATTCCATGGAAGTACACTGCTTTCATTGGGTGACAGCAAAACATAAAGAAAGTATCACTTCCACTTTTGCTCTTACAAAATTCAGCCTGACTTTCAAGGGGAATATTTCTGGCTGCAGTTACATCATGGAGTCACTTAGGTTGTTCATAAGAAGCAAGTATGAGCCCTGATGGCTTGTTAAATTCCAGTTTAGATCACATTCTGCTTTGCCACAGCTTCCACTATTCCTGTACTAGCTGGTGATGCTCTGCCTTTCCTGCCAGACATGCCAGGATTATCCCCCACTATCAGCTGCAGGTCCTGCTGTGGGTTGGGCAGAGATGCTGAGGCTCCCAGAGGAAGCAGCAGAGCAGGGTCAGCCTGGCTGTGGATTGCAGCCCCTGTTCCTGTTCCTGTTCCTGTTCCTGTTCCCATGGCACAAACAACCCTTGCTGGCCCTCAGGAAACGCTGTGCCTCATTCAGCTGCTCTCTGTCCCTGGGAGGGACGGGGCTGTGCCTTTCTTTGTGGCTTTCCTGGGCAGATGGTTTGTCCGTGCTCAGCAGATCCATTGCTCTCGAGAGGTGCTGACCCATCCCACGCGCAGGCAGCTGCACAGCACCTCCACAGCAAACCTGGTGCTTCCAGAAGGTGTTGGTCTTGCAGCACGTGGACTGTGTGGCAGACAGGAAAACACTGTCCTGCCGGATTTTTGCTGTGTGGCAGCAGAGCTGGGGCTGCTGCAGAGCCCTGCTGCCGGCCTGCACATCCCAGCTGCTGTAGGTGTCTCTGCTCTCCCCGTGCAAGGCTGTGCCTGACAAAGAGCAGTGTCTGGGCAAAGGCAGGCGGGCAGCAAGCTCCTCTGCAGGGCAGCTGCACTGGGGAAAGAAGTCCTTTCCAGATGCCTCATGGTCCTTGCAGTGAGGGCATTAAATCAATACCTATTTCTCTCCTATGGGCAGGGTCCTGCTTATGTCAACAGCTGATGCTTCAAAGCATTGAGTAATTACAGAACGGAGCTGCTCTGCAGTGAGGCACTCAGTGGAGCGCAGATCTGTTGTGACTGATGCTGGAGAACCTGCAAGGCCACTCAAGAGACACTTTGCCCTTGAACTCTGGGGAAGGAAGGACAAGGCTTTGTGCACGGCATCTCCTGGCCTTGAGTGAAGGTGAGGGGAGGGATGTTTGTGGGCAGCCTTTTCCGGAATCAGCGCTGAGGAGGCAGGGTGGGAGCGGTGCTGTGGCTGCAGCCTGTGCAGGTGTGTGCCCTGCCCTTGGGGGCAGCTCGCTGCCCTTGGATTGTTGAAATCACTCCTTTGCTTTCTTTTGCTCAGCAGGTCAAGCCAGTGACTGGGAACAGGCCCTGAGTGCCGGGGCTGGGGCAGTGTGTGTTTGCAGCCCTGCATTCAGCTGCTTTGGCTGTTCCAGATAATCCCACATTCAAACCCTGACTTTCCCTTCCTGCTCCGTGCTGGGGAATTTCTGGTTGTTAATTTTGCAGAGGCACCCAGCAAAGCTGAGTAATGCAGGGAAGCAGCCTCAGACTGCCTGAGCGTGGAGGAAGTTACACATTTGGCACTCGAGAAAATGTATGCAAATAGCTTTTCCTAGGCGTTCTCATCACCATCCACGTTTAGAGCAATTAAACCTCCCTCAGAGCGACACTTCCATGCAAAAAACATTATACAGCACCTCACCAAACTCCAGCACAGCCCAATAAATAATTGATGGCAACGATGCCAGGCTCTGAACTGTCGTTCTTCAGATGAGGAATAAATCAGCTGCAGTGGCAAGAGCAGCAGCTGTTTTTAGAGCTGGTGAAGGTCTCTTTAGCTTGACTTCAGCTTCTCTGCCCTCAGTCATGCTCTCTTCTGCTAAGATTTGAGAGTCAGATATTTCTAGAGGACAGCAGGATTCCCACTGCAAACAGGATCAAAACCAAGCATGAAAGGAAATCATTAGGATTTCCTCAGAATCAAATAAATGTAGTAAAGGTGCAAATGCTCCTTCGGGGAAAAGTAAAAGCACATGGCACAAACGGTGCCGGCGCCAAGAGCAGGCAGGGGTTAAACCCGGGGGAGAGGGAATGGGAAAGGGCGGCGGTGCCGGTTCCAGCAGATCGCTCTCCGGGCTGAGCTGCTCCCGGAGCTTCCCTCAGCACGTGCCCAGCCCTGCCGGGGCCGGGGCCGTTTGGCAGGGACCGGGGGCTGTGCCAGGCTGCAGGGAGGGGAGGGCACAGCGGTGCCCGGCTGCTGCCCAGCGCGCCGCGGGTCCGTGGCACCCGCTGGTGTCCGCAGCGCATCCCTGCTCTGAGCCGGGAGAAGGGCCAGCGCCGTGCCCGGGAGCTGCTCCCGGTGCATCCCCGCTGCTCCCGGTGCATCCCCGGCTGCATCCCCG
>VZRZ01001948.1:2226-40471 GCA_013398175.1 Climacteris rufus | reverse complement strand
CTGCGGAGCCGGGGCGGCGGGAGGCGCGGGCGGTCCCCGCGGGGCTGCCCGGGCCGAGCGGGGGGGCAGCGAGCCCGCTCCTGCCGCCTGCCCGCCCCGGAGTTTGTTTGGAAGTAGCGGAGCGTTGTCCGAGTGCTTGGGATCTGAAGGTGCTCCATGGTGGAAATCCTACTCTGAGTGTCAGATGGGCAGATGAGAAGGGTGTATTTTAGCAGGAGGGTGTACCCGTTCCTGTGCTCCTGGTCATGGCTTCCCGGGGAACTGGAGGAGCCGTGTGTCAATACGGCCAGCACCCGGTGCCTGTGGGGCTGGCTGTCCATCTCCCGTGAGATACGGGAAGACTTGTGCCCGGAAAGCATCTGTTCTCTTCATACGGCGTATCTCGTTTCTGCAAGGAGCCAAGGCTCGTGGTTTGGCCTTCAACCAAACTTTGGCAACAATTTATTTCTATAGAAACAGCCCTTTCTAAAGAAATTTGGAGTTTCTCCTTGAAATGTCATTGGTATTGCTCATGCCATTCCTAGCTTGGGCATCCCAAGGAGATCTCTGTGTGCTTTCAAGGTGACTTCTGTGGGTTTTTATTTACGAATGGTGTCCCGTGGCTGCCTTTGGCCTTCGGGAGCCTTTCCCAGGGCTGAGCAGGGGTTGGCTGGTGTGCGAAGCTCTGCTCACGTCCTGGGCACATCCTGAGTGAGGCTGTGCGTGCTGAGCCCTGCCGTGGTGGCCCGGGGCTCTGCTGGCCCCTGGGCAGCCCCCAGCTGCTGGCTGATGTCCCGCAGGCTGCCCGGGGCTGCTGACACCGCATGGCATCTGTTGGAGGGCGATTCCTGCCGGGGCTAATGGGAGCTGCTCCCTCTGAGCCCGGCCCGTCCGTTCCCTGTGCTGCCGTGGGCTCTCCTGTCCCGTGCACCCCACAGCCCTTTGCAGGGGAACGTCTTTTCCAACAGTCCTGGTGTCGCTGTGGCTGGGCTTCCCGGGGCCCAGGTGAAGTAGCTCTGCAGTTTACGAAGGAAATTTCTCTTGTAAGGATGGTTATGTTCCTTCTTTAGAGTATTCTGATTAATTTCATGCTGCTTCTGCATGGTCACTGGTCTTAGAGATGCTGTAGGGTATAAAGCTCTTTAAGACCATGGCCTTTCCCTGCATGGACCTCAGATAACGTGGTCACATCCCACCCGATGTTCTTGCTGTCTGTGGTGCCCAGAGAGGAGGCAGGGAAGTGTTAGTGGTCCCTGTCCCCACCCGCCCATGGATGTCAGTGATGTTCTGAGTCATCTTCTCATCAGGTGACAGAAGATCTGCTTCCTTTTTTTTTTTTTCCCTTCCTCTTTCAGCCAAAAATGTTTCATCATGAAAACCCAGCCCAGTGTTCCTGGGATGGCTGGGCTAATCCTCTCGGCACTTGGAGGGAGTTTGTTTTCAGGCCAGAGTGGTGAGTAGAAGCTTGGAAGAAGAGGGAGTGAGACAGGACATGAGCAGAGCTGGGGATTTGATGGCGTGCAGTGATGGAGAGCTGCTGTCAGCAGAGAGTTCTGGGGTATTTGTGCTGCCCACTGCTGCCTCAGTGTGTGAGATGGGGCTGGGCTGCTCTTCTGTGGCCACTGACGGGCCTGGGGAAGCCTCTGCCTGGAAACCATCCCTTGCAGGGCGTGCTGGGGAAGTGGCTGAAGAAGGACTTGCAGTTCATTGGCTAAACCAGGGGCAGGGAAGTCATTCATCCATTCCTTGATTGTACCTCAGCTGAAAAGAAAAGAATCCAAATAAACGGGATCTGAAACTGCAAATGAACTTGAACCAGCTGGAGCCTGGAAGGGCTTTTGTCTGCCTGGTGCCACAGGCTGCTGGGAAGGGTCTGCTCCAGGCAGCTCTGCTCGTGGGGGTCAGCAGCTGGTGGTGGCAGGGCTGGAGCCAGCCTGCCCTGCCTGGGCAGCATCAGCCCCTCTGGCTGGGCATGGCCCTGTGGCAGGATGGCATCCCCATGGCAGGGTGTGCTGTCACCACGGGTGGGAGCCTGTCCCCAAGCCCCACATTTGTAGGGGAAAATTTCCTTGGCATTGCTGAGGCGTGTTGTGTTCAAGCAGTTGTGCACCAGTGCCAGGAGAAAACTGGGACAGTTGCACTTCTGGGTGCTGTCTCAGCGCATTGGTGTAGAGCTGGCGTGCTTGTCAGCTGGAATAGCTGGATAACTGCTCCTGCTGCCCTTTGGAGATGGGGAAGGGGAGCTCAGCCTGGGCTCTGAGTTGCCTGCCCAGTGCTGGCCTACTACCTGATTGACCGTGGTGTTTGGCTTCTCACAGCCCAGGTAACCCAGCAGTCTGCTCCAGACGGAAATGCAGGAAGAAATTCATGTTTACTGTCAGCAAATAGCCACGCTTGGTCCCTGCAGGGAGGCCAGGGCTTTCGGGGCTTATGTTTGTGTTGTGCCTGGGCTTATGTGATGCCCATGGTAGCTCCTCGTTTCTGTCCTTCACCAAGGTTTCCACCTATGGAACCGAAACGTTCTCGTGGCCTCAAGTTTGTGCAGAACGATCCAACGTAAACAGGCAGCGCCGCCTCCTTCCCGGCGCTCACATCCAGGCCCCGTGTGCCCTCCCCGCACTGCACCCTGGCACTGCCATCCCTGGCTCTCCCACCACCTTGGCAGGAGCAGTGCCGGGCCCAGGGGATGGCACAGACGCAGCAGGCCCCGCTCGGGCTCCGGCACTGCCGGGTGGCTCTGTGGGGCTGGCTCATCGTGGCCTTTGTGTGCGGGATGAGGCGGCCGATTGTTCTGCTGAGCCGAGCGGGGCCCAGGTGGGGGCTCTGGGGCTCGGGGGTGCTCTGTGGGCACACGGGCCCTGCAGGGAGCCGGGGACGCCGCTCGAGCTCCCGGAGCCGGGGACACCGCTCGAGCTCCCGGAGCCGGGGACACCGCTCGGAGCCGGGGACGCCGCTCGAGCTCCCGGAGCCGGGGACGCCGCTCGAGCTCCCGGAGCTCACGGGGCCAGCGGGGGCCAGGGCTGCAGGGCGGGCTGGGCTTCCCCTGCGAGCAGCCACCCCGGCCTCAGCTTGGGATAAGCAGAGCTTGGCACTGGGCAGAGGGTTTTGCCCTGCTCTGGAGGCCGGTGGCTCCAGGGCTTGTTCTTGGCACTGAGGCTCCTTCTCCAGCAGTGGGACAGCTGCCCTCTGTGCCTCTTGCCTTCTCCAGATGGGATGTGCAGAAAGGGCCTTGCCAGAGGGACTCTATCCATGCCCAGACCCCAGGGTTGGAGCAAGGAGAGCATGCTGACATGGAGGCTGAACAGCTTGAGAAGGTGTTCCTGTTCAGTCCTATCCTCTGCTTCTGAATTCATCAAGGGGCTGTGGGGTCATCCCAGGTGCTGTGCTCAGTCCCTGCTTGCCCTGTGTTCATGTGGTGGTGGCTCATACGGCTTTTCCTACAAGTGTCTGGATTTATGCTCTTTGAACAGGGCCTAGGAAATCAAGGGAACTTCCTCCTGCAGCTGAAAGCAGTAATGCTTTTTCAGGCTGCTTGCACTGCAGGTCGTTTCATCTTGATACCTCTAACTGCAACAGTAGGAATTTCTCATACCTTGGACTTGGTGCTGGTGAAGAATGTGGCTGCTGCATGGCTGGAGGGCAGGCAGGGGCCTTCCCTGGTACTCAGGTAGCTGCTCTTGGCTTTTCCTTTGTTGTCTCAGCAGATGTTGGAGCCTCTTTATTTATTTATTTAAAATTTAGATTTGCACAGGAATAGTACTTGGTTGGATCTGATGCAGGAAAATAATGTAGAGAATTTAAATTATTGGGTGAAAGATTGTTACCTTTGAGAGAGAGCTGTAATTCAGTCTGGCTTCACTTCCTCAAAACTTATCAGGAGTTGCTCCTGACCGGTCGTACAGGGTATGAGGTAGTACCATTAGCCCTGAATTACATTTGTGCTGCAAGAACTTGATTTTGATAGGCAGGAGAGCTTTGGAACACTGTTCTGTCAGGCTGTGTGTTGGTGACCAGCTGAGCAGTGCTGAGGGGACCAACAGCTGCCTTAGTACAGCTTGTTTGTCACTTTTGGTCTTGGTAAGAATCTTACATGGCCAAAGGTTGGCTATTTAATGCATCAGCCTGGCAGATCTCAGCACAGAGGAGTGGGGGGCAGGAGGCTGTGCTGCTGCCTGCTTGTCCCAGCTGGAGGGAGCGTGGGGCTGCGGGAAGGGCCCAGTTGCCCGTGCTGGTGAGGAACAGGGGCAGAGTGGTGGCTGTGCCCGGGCAGGGGGGTGGCACTGTGGGGACACGGAGCTGGGCTGGCCAGTCTGGGCAGATGTGTGGGGCACTGGGTGGTGCTGCTTTGCACTGCTGGGGAGTGTGGGCACAAGGAGCCAGGGCATTCAGCTGGTGAGAGCCGGGCAGAAGGGCCATGGCAGGGCATGGACACTGGCTGGGGGGGGTGCTGGTGCCCAGTTTGTCCCAGAAGGACACTGGTGGGGCACGGTGGCCTTGGCTTGGCCAGGCAGGGCTGGGTGCAGGTGCCCATTTGGGTTTGCTGGGGGCCTGGATGCTGTCTGAGCAGGGACAGAAAGTGAAGGTGCAGCTTGGAGTCATGAAATGAGGTTTGTGCTGTCGTAGTCCTGGCTTTCATCTCCGGGTTTTCCCCGGGCAGCACGAGGGAGTGTGGGATCTCCCCGTGGAACACGGCAGCGCTGCCCTCCTGCACCCTCCTCTCCTGGAGAGATCTGCCAAGCAGCATTTCACAATCTGAGGAAGGAACAGCCCAGTTCCACAGCATATCCCACAGAGGATACTGCACTCATTGGATCTGACAGTGATTGGGGGTAGTAAGAAATCCTCAAGTGCTCCTTGATACAAGAACTTGAGCTCAGGATCTCCTGTGTTAGGAGCAGAAGGAGACTGGTGGCAGCTGTGGGAAGTTGTTCTGTTGGTGGCACCATGTCCTTCCAGCAAAGAGGCTCCTGCAAGGCTTGTCCAGGCTGGGCAGCAGCTGTGTTCCACCCAGCTTCTCCTGTGCCAGGGCATCCAAGATGCTGGTGGTGCAGAGCGTTGGTTGGAGACCACCTCATGCTCAAGGCTAACAGATTACAAGATTTCTTTGAGGGCAGGTGAATTACTGGGTTTTCTTTGCCTGTAAGCACCTGTGCTGTCTGTCAGGCACGTCTGGTTTGGGTTATTTTGCTGGTGGCTTGCTGGGTGTTGCAACTGCAGAGAGTGTGTGTGGAGTTCATGTTTCATCCGTTTATCTTTGGAAGCCTGGCCTGTGGAAGCTGATCAGCACACACAAAAGCTTCCAGTTACTGGCTCATTCCTGCAAATTGAACGCTTCAAAACTCAATCTTCTGTAGCAGAGCAGACCTTACAGCAAAACCATCCATGCTGTCAGCTCAGGAGACATGGTCTTCATGGGTTTGGGAGGTCACGAAGACCAGGGCTTCAGCAGGCACTCAGCCCCTTGAGGTGGCTGCTGACTCTGGTGGAGATAAGGGCTCTGACACTGCTGCTTTGTTTCCTGATCTGATCCTCTGCCTCTCTTCCAGGTGGACTCATTAACTGCATTAACTCAGGCAGCATCTGCTCTGCAGGGTACAATGAACCCCTGGGGACCACTGCAGGCAATGGAGATGAGCTGTGTGTTTGCACTTGAGCCCATCTGAATGCTGTTACAATTGGTGGATCTTAATATCCAAGCACATGGAGTCTTCAAATGCTTAATGTTACTGAAGTTTCTGGGGAACCTCACAAGGGTGGCAGTGGTGCTGATGGCATGGCTGATGTGCCACTGGCTCTGTGGAGCCCTCTGCTCTCCCTGTGGCAGCACTGAGGGGTGAGGGATCTGCAGGAGAAGCTGATATGCAGCTGTACAGAGTGAGAAAAGCCTTCCCTGGATAGCTTTATTTTTAAAGCATCATTGTCACAATAAACTGTGTTTACTTTGACAAAACCTTTGCTGGGTTATTTTAGTAAAGTTTATTTCCATACAGGCTTTTCTCTCTCTGCTGCATTCAGACTGTTCTGGCCGTGGTTTTGGCTGGCAGCATTTTGAGCATGGAAGCTTTAGGGTGGTTAATGTGTGTTTGAAGGTTTTCTAGCACCGTCTCTAAATACCATGGGGATTAGTCCTGTTTGGAGACATGAGGGAGAAAATTTCAACTGTGCTGTTGAAGTGCAAGACAACCCCAAACCAGAAATGTCTGAGAGATGTTGGTGCATGTGTTTTTTCTGAGAACGTGAAATAGATAACATTCAAACCACCAGGGCTTTCAGCATTACCCTGGATCTGCTCTTATTTTGAAAGGAAAGGTGGATTGGAAAGCTGAGGGTGATGTCAGTGCCCTGGGCCATCCTCATCTGCTGCTTGGCAGGGTCCTGGGGGGCACGTGTGGCCCCCATCCCGGTGGGGAGCGCCCTCCTGGCTGCAGCCGAGGGGTGCACTGTGGCAGGCAGGGCTGGGGGTCCTTTCTTCATTACAAAATCAATTTTCTGGGGCTTTCTGGTCTTCCTAAAGTGAAGGAGGGACCTGAGGGCAGGTGGGTTTGGGGGATCTGTGGCGTTTTGTATAAAGCCACAAGCTTCGGTGCACCTTATTTGACACTTTGCTTTCTCAAAGCAGGTAAATGTTACTGCAGGGGTGCAAGAAGCTCGGTTTGAGCTCCTGCCTACGTGGGGGAGGTGGCAGGGCAGCGCCTGCTTGCTGGGGCTGTAGCTGAACATGTGTGGTGATGCTGTGTGTGACTTCCTAAAGGTCATTTTTCTAGGTTTTTGTTTGAGGTGCAAAACCAACGTGTTCTGCCCTTTGTAAGCCTGCAGTTGTACGTGGCATCCCTGGGCTGGCACAAACGTCTCCAGAGCCCTTGCCCTGAGCAGGGTTTTCATCCCAGGGCCCCTCTGAGGATGCTGTCGGGGTGCTGGGCCAGCCCTCCTTGCAGCTCAGGGGACCCAAGCCAGGGTGTCCAGCTCTGTGCCCCAGCTCTTGTGGCAGGGAACAGGCTGCTTCCAGGGCATCTGGGTTCCAACAGGACCACGTTCTTTTTCCTCTGGGTTGTGCCTCAGTGTCCCTGCTGGGCAGGAGCTTGTGCTGTTGAACGCGGTGGTTCCTGCTCCCATGAGCAGGCGTGTGCCATGTGATGGCTGGGCTGTGTGTGAGACAGTGCCTGTGAGGCTCTTCCCTCCCTGGGCCTTTCCCATCTGAAAGGTAAAGGTTGGCAACTGTTCCTGTGTGGAGGATGCCACTGCACACGTGCTGGAAGGAAGCAAATACAGGCAAAACACCCCGCTGCACCGCTGTGGGTTGGGCTGTGCTGTAAGCACTTCAGCCAGTGTTTGTTTGCAGATCTAGAGAGTTTTATGGCAAAATAATCAATCGGTTTTATTGAATGCTATTGCCATACAAATAATCAAAGGAAGCCTGATGCTGTGTTAGCCACCTCCTTTGCTTTGGAGAGGCTGGGGACCAAGCTGTGCTGAGACTGTAACTATGCTGACACTGCCAAAAGGCTCCTGAGGGGGTTCGGGGCTTTTCCTGCACTGACAGCACAGGCTGGCGAGGGCCCTGGGATGCCCACGACATGGGAGTGCAAACTCTTGATTGATGGTGTCCCCCCACAGCATTGGGCTGGGAGCAAGGATTTTGGGTGGGAAGTGGAGAAGACGGCTACATGAACGCTGGTGCTTGTAAAGTGCCTCTGAAAACCCCCTGCAAAGCAGTTGGAATGGGAGAGGAAAGCAAACACTGCAGTGCACCACGTAGTCAAATGCAAACGGATATTTCCCCTCCCTACCTGGCAGGAACAGGCGGCGTTTCGGCCGTGCCTGGGTGCCCCTGATTCAGCGGGGCCGGCAGTGCTGTGGGCCGGGATGTGCGGGGAGAATGCGGGTTCAGCCAGCCCTGCCCACAGCACAGGGGATGAGCCCTGCACACAGCACAGGGAGTGAGCCCTGCACACAGCACAGGGGGATAAATGTGCTGGAGTGACCGAGCCCTGCACACAGCACAGGGGATAAATGTGCTGGGGTGGCCGTGCCCTGCACACAGCACAGGGGATGAGCCCTGCACACAGCACAGGGGATAAATGTGCTGAGGTGCCCGTGTGCCCAGGCAGCACAGGGGATGGATGTGCTGGGGTGGCCGAGCCCTGCACACAGCACAGGGGATAAATGTGCTGGAGTGACTGAGCCCTGCACACAGCACAGGGGATGGATGTGCTGGAGTGGCCGAGCCCTGCACACAGCACAGGGGGATGGACCTGCTGGGGTGCCCGTGTGCCCAGGCAGCACAGGGGATAAATGTGCTGGGGTGGCCGAGCCCTGCACACAGCACAGGGGATGGATGTGCTGGGGTGCCCGTGTGCCCAGGCAGCACAGGGGATGGATGTGCTGAGGTGCCCGTGTGCCCAGGCAGCACAGCCCGGAGCTGCCACTGAGTGCAGGCCGTGCCCAGGCTCGGTGCCTCCTGCGAGGGAGAGAACTGTGGGTGTCAGGTCCTGCCAGCCATCCTGGGGTTCCCTTGGAGCTGGGGACCCTGCAGGGGTGCAGGGTGGCCCCTGCTCCCACAGGAGCGTGAAATGCTTCCACACATGCAGCTCGCTTTTCTTCTGCAGTCATTTTTTTTCCCTCAGTGTTTTTCCAACTCATGTCTTGCTGCCAGAGTCCATATTAATAATGCATGACTTTTTTTTTTTTATGGTGCTTCCTTCCCGGCGTCCCTTTCAGCTGCTGAGTCAGAGAAGATTGTTATAGCAGCAACCTCTGAAGCGGTGAAATGCCCCTGCAGTGCTCAACTGCTGTCATTTATCATCCCAGCTCCTCTGCGGGCAGCCTGTTCCCTTGCCCGGCTTGGGGGGAGGATCCCCGTGCCAAAATCCTGATTGCTGGTACACCAGCTGGTGACTGGCGAGCTGAGCCGTGCTCAGCCTTCCTGGCCAGTGCTTGTTGAAAGCAGATATTGCTTCTTTTGGCTGCCTTTTTTTTTGTTTGTTTGTTTGGAATCCTGTGAAGTTTTGTCCTGATCTGCCTGAAACTGCTTTGGGATTGTGCCCAAGACTTTTTTTTTCTTTTTTTTCCCCCTCCTTACTAATTTTTAAATCATTTTTTCCTCATCTTGCACTCCCCTCGAGATCTATACCGGGGCTTTTTAAGGTAATTGGGATGTCAGAAGGCATATAATGTGTTAATGTGGTTAAATTAACTTAAAATCCTTCCAGTAGCTGTTGAAATGTGCCTGGCTGCCGCAGGAAGCGTCGGAGTTGCTAATGCAGCACGGAACAGAGCTGTGCAGGGCTCCTGCCTCCGGGCTGGGATCTGCCCCCAGTGGGTCACCTCTGTGCAGAGCCAGACCCCCCTGCTGGGTCTGAAACCTGGAGGGAAATAGGGAGCAATAGCACTTCTCAGGGAATTTGTCTTCTAATGACTTGAATAAAACCTACCCAGTAATCTGGGGAGCAGGTCTCTCCTGTCTCCTGTCCCAGTAACTTTGGATGGGAGTGGGAACACAGCCTCAGTGCTGGGAAGCAGCATCCTCATGTCTCCCCCTGCTCCGTGCCCTGCTCAGTGGGCTTTGAAAGACTCACCTGTAAATACAGCGCCAGAGCCGAGCAGGAGAGGAATGGGGCTCCCCCGGGAAGGAGTTTCCTTTTGCTGGATTTCCCAAAGCGCCTGGTTCCCCCCGCTGCCGGGGATGGCACGAGGGTGTGTGCAGCCACACTGGGGTCTGCCCCGGGTGCAGAGGGGCCTGGGGCCGGGAGGGAAGCTTTTCCCTGCTGTGTCAGCTGGAGGGAGCCGGCAGGAGCAGCTCTGGCTGTGTGGTGGGGCTGACCTGCACCCCTGCCCCGCTGGCAGCGGGGGTACCTGCACTTGTGCCGTGCTCCCCCCTGGCATCAGCTCTGCTGAGGCTCTGCGGTGCTGGGCCACTGCTCCGTTCCTCCAGAGGAGGGGAAACTGCTGTGGTGTGAAATTCCTCCAGAGCTGCAGCACATCCTCCTTGCAGCCTGGCTCCCTTGCTCGGGGTCAGTGATTTCTCTTTTCCTGGCAATTTGTTTTTAGGGCTTTGCTGGCTGTTGGGCCCCCAGTGCCCTGGGGACACTCCCTGCACGTGCCAGCTGGCAGGGGGCAAGCTCCTTCCGTGGATGGCTTGTGCCTGGTACAGGGCAAGCTTTGCAGAAGCATCCCGTGAATTTCTGCACCTTCAGTCCACAGGGGCTTGCTGGAGTGGCCTTGCTGTGGTCACTGGCTGCCCCAGGGCTGCTGCCTGCCCAGGATGTGGCCCAAGGGACACCTTCCCACTGCCCCAGCCCTGGTGCCCGGCAGTGACACGCAGTGCCACCCACAACCAGGGAGACGAGCAACTTGCTTCTCAGCTAACAAGATTTAGGTGGATTATGCTATGTATTTAATCAAGGGCTAAGCTGATTGCCTTATTTGGAATGGATGAAAGCCCTTGGAAATGCCAGCCTGGAGAGCGGCTACCGCGGGGGAGCGTTCGCAGCCGTGTGCCTGCGTGGCAAGCGTTGCTTTCGAAGAAGCCAGGAGGTTCAGCAGGCAGGTTTGGTGGCAGCAGTGACCAAATCCAAAACCAAACTGGAGAAGTCTGAGGTGCTGGGGAGGTAGGAGTGTGTGAATGTTGTTAGTCATTGACCATCACGGAGGATTTTGGGGAAAAGGCTCCCTTTTCTAGCTTTCAGCTTGGAACCATGTTTCCAGATCCATAAAGCTCCATGCTGACAGCTAAGTGAGATGCTCTGGCATTTGGCAGTCAGGCTTCCACCTTCTAGAAAAGCAGCTGTGATTCTTGTGAGCTTGAGTGGCTCTGCAACAGAGAGCAGACTCTCTTCCTTTCACAGGGAGCCCCACACCTCCCTGCAGTGGCCACAGCAGCACTGGAGCTCACCAGGGTCTCTGGGCCCCTTGTCCTGGTCCCCAGTGCAGTGTTGCCCGGGGACCTGCAGGACTCTGGCTGTGGCAGTGGAAGAGCTGGTGCTGGTTGTGCAGGAACAAGGCAGAGGATGCTCCTTGCTCTGGCCTCAGCTGTGCAGAGGGAGCCACGGTTAGGAGTTGTCCTATAGGCAGGTATTGAGGCAAGTTTAGAATTACTTTTTATTTAAGAGCTGTTGTGCTTGTCAGGGTCTGCCTGGAGTGGCAGGGCAAGTGCATTTTCCAAGGTGTGTGGTGTCTCTCTCCTGCAAGGTTGGGGTTTCTTGGTGCTCTGGGGTGCCCTGTCCCCATGTCTGAGCTGTGAGTGCACTCTGCACTGCTTCACCTGCTTGCTGTGACATGGCCCAGCCGAGCAAGCTGCTG
The DNA here is from genome assembly GCA_013398175.1 of Climacteris rufus. Lineage (NCBI taxonomy): Eukaryota > Metazoa > Chordata > Aves > Passeriformes > Climacteridae > Climacteris > Climacteris rufus. The sequence goes on along the minus strand of VZRZ01001948.1, from coordinate 29,194 downwards.
AAAATACACTGGTTATTCAAATCACCTTTTCTTTTTCTTAAAAGGAGAAGTTTGTTCCAGGAACCAACCTCTGTCTTGCTGCCATTTGATGCAAGGAGGGCAAACACAGGTTAAGGCTCTCCTGCTCTGTGAATGTGGCTGTGGGTACTGCCTGCAGAACAGAAAATACCTCAAGCAAAAGTCATGGCTGGAGGAGATACGGGCAGCTTCTGCTTTGAGGTGAACCAGCCTGGTCTCAGGCAGCAGCAGGTGCTCCCCACAGCATCACTGCTCCTTCCCTTTGCCTAAAGCAGCGCTGGCACTTTGCAAATGTCTCTCCCCTCTGCCTCTCAGGCCTCCTCGTGTTTTTGCCTTGGTGCCTGCAGTGGGAATAGCCCTGGAGCAGATGCAGGGACATGCTGTGTCACATCCTGCCCGTGCTGTGGGCATCCCTTGTCCTGGCTGCCCCATCTCTCCTGGATGTGGCCTGAGCAGACAGGTGTGGGGCTGGCAGAGCATCTTGTGTGACAGCTGGGTGTCAAGTACTCCATGTTTAATTTATTGCTAATTAAACCTGCAACTAAGGTGCTGCCTCAGTTCTTCTCCAGCTCAGACCATTATGCGTCTCCCTGCATTGTATGTGTAATTATAGGCAAGGATTGGTCAAGCAGCCCTTTGTGTTTTGGAGGCCTGGGCAGGCTTGCTAGTGTGTGGTGTCCTGGGCTGTGCCAAGGGCTCTGGCAGCTCCTGGGCCGCAGCAGCAGGGCCTCTGCTGGTACCTGGCCCTGTGAAGCAGCTCCAGGGTTGGGTGCTCTGTGCGCCGGGCTGGGAAGGGCCGCAGGGCGAGAGCAGATGGAGGGAGCTGTGGCAGGGAGAGGGAGGGGGCTGCCCAGCTTCAGGGTGCTCTAGGTTAACCCTGCTTTCACCTAATTCAAACAGCAAAAACGCCAGTCAACATGGCAATTGTCTGGTTTGCTGCTGTGCTGTGGAGAGCTGACAGCAGAGCAGGGCCCACGGCGGGTGCTGACGCTGAGCCTTTCCCTGCTGCCTCCCCCTGTGCCTGGGGTGCCCAGCCCTGGCTGGGGAGGGGTCCCAAGTCCCCAAACATCACAGGATGCTGCCAGAGAGCCACAGGGCATTTGCAGGGCTGTGCGAGGAAGGGGAGCGGGGCAGATGGCCTTTGGCTGCAGTACCCTGAGGAAGCAAACACAACCTGGACACATGGGGTAACCTGAGTGGATAAATTGGTGTCATGTAAAATCCTGCTAGCCCGTGTGGAGGGCATGGCTGGTGCCTTGGTGGACAGGAGGAGAAGCAGGGCAGGCTGCTGCATCGCTGTGGCCTCGTGCTGTGCCCGGGGGGCTGGAGGAGCTGCTGTGGACAGCAGGGCCTGGGGGACAGCAGCCCCAAGCAGCTCCTTCCCGGGACCCCTCGGGGCTGCCCTCGCCGCCCGCCCGGCTCCTCTGGCCGCTCCGCCCGGGAGCAGTGGCCTCCCGTTCCCAGCGGGTTGTGCTTTTCCAAGGTAGCCGAATGTCTGATGTGTGTTTGCAGAGCCTGACCTCGGGCTGCAGACAGGCTGGAATTGATCAGTTTGTTATTTTTGCCCCTCTGCCCTGTTGCACGTACCGCGAGCGAGCGGTCGGAGCCCTGGGCAGGGCCTCGGCTCTCCTCAGCAAAGTTCAGTTGCTCGCAGGCGTTTCGGTGGGGGACAGAGAAGGAGGAAAAGGGTGTTTGCTGCTCCCTGTTGTGCCCCAGGTGTGCTCATCCCTCTCCGCGGCTGCCAGGGGGGATAATGGCGAAGAGCTTTGGCTTGGAAGCCGCCAGGCAGAGCCAGCCGAGGGCTGGTGGCCGCTCCTGCCCCAGAGGGATGGGCACAGACCCTGTGCCCAGCGCCCCATCCCCACAGACCCTGTGCCCATTGCCCCATCCCCACAGCCCAGACGGGCACAGACCCTGTGCCCAGTGCCCCATCCCCACAGCCCAGGCTCNGGAAGCCGCCAGGCAGAGCCAGCCGAGGGCTGGTGGCCGCTCCTGCCCCAGAGGGATGGGCACAGACCCGGTGCCCAGCGCCCCATCCCCACAGACCCTGTGCCCATTGCCCCATCCCCACAGCCCAGACGGGCACAGACCCTGTGCCCAGTGCCCCATCCCCACAGCCCAGGCTCGGGCAGGCTCTTCCCTGTTTGTGTAAACCCAGCAGAGCCTGCAGGGGTGGCAGTCTGGGCCCACGGGCTCCCGTCAGTCCGTGACATCCTGTGGATTGCAGCTCGGGGCTGGGGAAGTGCTTATCCCTGGCTGAGCCGGCCGGCTCAATAGCCTTGTGGCCGCTTATCTGGGATTAATGTGTAACTTAACGGCGGTGCTGAGGCACGGCCGGGAGCTGCTGCTGTGGTACAGGGCGGTGCCAAGCTGCTTTCTGACGCCAGGGCGCTTTCTTGCCCCTTCCCATGATAAGGTTTAGGGCTGTCCTGTGCCTGGCGCCAGCGCTGGTGAATGTTGGCCCTGCCTGGGAAGGAGGGACAGGCCAGCAGAGGCTGGAGAGAAGGGCCATGCCGGGTTTATACAAAACCCTGCCCGAGCCCTGGCGTCTGGGCACAGATGGCACAGGTCTGTGGGTGATGGAAGAAAGGGTTTTTTCTCTTCCTCTCTTCAAGGTATCCCGAACAGACTCATGCTGTTGCTTTTCTGCTGACACATAGGAAGGCGTCACACAGGCTGTGATTTGATGGACAGTCTCTTAGGTGTTAAGTAAGTTCATAGATAGAGGGATGATTTTTTTTTGCAGTGAAGTCATTCCCTACACTGATAATGGAATCAGTTAATTTATTTACAGCAGTTGTATTACCAGTTTGCTTGTCAGGCAGAAGAAGATCATATAAAAATGTTATGTATTCCAAGGTTGCATAGCTCACAACAAAGCTAATAAATGTCTTAGGACATTACAGTTCTTACAAAATCCCATAGGTAATGGTTTGTGTGTTGGAAGTTCAAAGTTGCACGCTCTCTCTGATGGCTTTTTTGCTTCTAATAAAACACAGCAGCTGGAGCGGCCGTTTACAGCGTTGCCTTTAATTATTGCAGACAAGAACAACTCTGTAATCTGACTGTGGAGGCCAAGCTGCTGTGGGTCTTAAATGGCACTGCATGGTGAGAGTACCCTTGGCAGGGAGCTCTGAGCTGCTGCCTTTGAAAATCTCGGACAACAATCATCCCACGTGATTGAAGAATTCCAGCTTGGAGAGTTTTTTAGGAGTTGAAAGGGCTGGCGAGCCAGGCAGATGCGTAGGGTGGAGGTGGGGCTGTGGCTGTGCTCCTTCCCTGGCTGCTGGGATGGCTGCTTTCCCAGGACCTGGTGATGTACAGAAAAGAAACCACAACAGGGACAGTCTTGGGGTGTTGCTACAGAGGGATCTGTCCTGGGTGAGATCTCCGTGGTGTGGATCGTGCCTGCTGCAAGGCAGCCTGTACCCTGCCAGGGCTGAGGCAGCTCAGGGTGCTTTATTCTCACTAGCAGGCACTGGGCACGATACTGCAGCGTGGCCTGGCTCTGGGCCTCAGCCCCGGGAGTGTGGCATGGCAGGACAGGGCTGCAGTGCCCGGGGGTGCTGTGTCTGTGTCCTGTGGGCCAGCACGGTCCTGGTGGTGCTGTGGCCGTATCCAGTGGGTCAGTGTGGTTCAGGTGGTGCTGTGGCCGTGTCCTGCAGGTCAATGTGGTCCTGGTGGTGCCGTGGCCATGTCCTGCAGGTCAGTGTGGTCCAGGTGGTGCCGTGGCCATGTCCTGCAGGTCAGTGTGGTCCAGGTGGTGCCGTGGCCATGTCCTGCAGGTCAGTGTGGTCGTGGTGGTGCTGTGTCTGTGTCCTGCAGGTCAGTGTGGTCCTGGTGGTGCTGTGTCCATGTCCTGCAGGTCAGTGTGGTCCTGGTGGTGCTGTGTCCATGTCCTGCAGGTCAGTGTGGTCCTGGTGGTGCTGTGTCCATGTCCTGCAGGTCAGTGTGGTCCTGGTGGTGCTGTGTCCATGTCCTGCAGGTCAGTGTGGTCCTGGTGGTGCTGTGTCCATGTCCTGCAGGTCAGTGTGGTCCTGGTGGTGCTGTGTCCATGTCCTGCAGGTCAGTGTGNTCCAGTGGGTCAGTGTGGTTCAGGTGGTGCTGTGTCCATGTCCAGTGGGTCAGTGTGGTCCTGGTGGTGCTGTGGCCGTGTCCAGTGGGTCAGTGTGGTTCAGGTGGTGCTGTGTCCATGTCCAGTGGGTCAGTGTGGTCCCAGTGGTGCTGTATCCGTGTCCTGCGGGTCAGGGCAGTCCCAGTGGTGCTGTGTCCGTGTCCTGTGGCTCAGGGCAGTCCCAGTGGTGCCATGTCCGTGTCCAGCAGGTCGGGGCAGTCCCAGTGATGCCGTGTCCATGTCCTGCAGGTCAGCACGGTTCCAGCCGTGCCCAGGCTGAGCCCAGGCAGAGCATCGCGCTCTGCCCCTGCCCTGCCCCTCCCGTGGGGCTGCTGCTGTGTCCCCCCCGCTGGCTCTGCCCTGCACGGACAGGCTCAGGGGTGAGAATCCTGCCTGGATTCCGCCACTCATTCCCGTGGCAAGGAGCGGGTCCCCTGGGGTGCGCAGCAGGGCGAGCTGTGCTGGGAGCAGGGCTTTCCCCGTGCCGTGTTGGTTTTTGGAGACAAGATGTAAATAGGACGTGCTGGACCGTGCTTTAGCCATAAATGGCAGCGGGAGATGCGCCGCAGGTCTCACTGAGTGAGCACAGAGCCGCTGCTGCGGTGATGCTGTAACCCAGCCCTGCCCTGCGTTCCAGCCCGCCAGCTCCCAGTGCTCCTCACGCCTCCTGGCCGGGATGGGCCAGCCTGGTGTGAGAGGCAAACCACTGACCTGGAACAGCCTCTCGGACCCCCCTTGGAACAGCTCCCTTGCAGCAGACATGCGGCTGTACATGTGATAACCCTTTTTGTTCAGCCACGCTGAACTTGTACAACATGCTTGAAAAATCAGGCCTTTGTTTTTTTGGGGGCAGAATAGCCTAAACAACAGAACCTGTTCTCTTTTTCTCCATCAAAGTCCAGGTGTTAAAGCTCCAGACAGTGCAGTTTGCAGTGTACGAACTGAGTCACTAAATCCACGACTTGTTTATGACAGTCCCATACTCTCCAATGGGTATAATCTCCTAATTTGGAGGACTAACAAATCAATTATTACAAAATCTATTTAACTGGTGTGTGATGTATATAGAAATTTTAAAACCAAATGCCACCTGTCTCCTGTTCTCTCTGTGGTCTGACTGGATTCTGGATTGCTTCAACTGCTGAAGGACCGTGCTGGTGAAACTCCCTATTTTGACTGCATTTCCTGGGCTGCACCACCCCACAGCTCCTCATTTTCCTGCATGTCCTGTGACTGCCTGTGATGCCCAGGTTGGTGGTGGGGGCTGCCTGCAGTAGAGGATTTCCTTCCTGTCCTGCAGCTGTGTTGATTCCCATGGCCTGGGGGATGAGGAGTTGTCCCAAACAAGCCCATGTCCTTCCCTGCCCTCCCACTTCAAGGACAGTCCTGGGGAGGATCTGCCTGTTTTTCCTCTCCCTTGCTTGCCCAAGCATTCACTTGATTCTTATGTATTATTTTTCTTAACAAAAGCTCTCCCTGTGTTTGCTCATCCTGATCCTACATGAGCATGGCTCGGGCACTGGGATTCCTGACGCTTTAAGAGGGTGTCCAGGATGCAGGAATTCCCAGCCCTTTGTCTCCTAATGAACCGAAAGAACAAACGCTGGGCTGGAAGTGTTTGGAAGTGTAAATGTTTGCTGTGGTAGCAGCAGCGCTGCTGCCAGCCCGGAGGTCGGGTCGGTGTCCGTGTCACCGCCTGCTGAAGGGCCTTGGATTGTGCACTTGGAGTGCCGGCCTGGTGAGAGCTGGGTGTGCTCTGCCTGCACGGGGGGAGTGACACACTGTCCTGGGCAGTGTCAGTGTGCTGCAGGGCTGTCCTGCCTGTCCTGGGCAGTGTCAGTGTGCTGCAGGGCTGTCCTGCCCGTCCTGGGCAGTGTCAGTGTGCTGCAGGGCTGCTCTGCCTGTCCTGGGCAGTGTCAGTGTGCTGCAGGGCTGCCCTGCCTGTCCTGGGCAGTGTCAGTGTGCTGCAGGGCTGCTCTGGGCAGTGTCAGTGTGCTGCAGGGCTGCTCTGCCTGTCCTGGGCAGTGTCTACTGCAGGGATGCTCTGCCTGCACAGGAATCTGCTGCCAGGGATGCTCTGCCTGCACAGGAATCTGCTGCCAGGGATGCTCTGCCTGCACAGGAATCTGCTGCCAGGGATGCTCTGCCTGCACAGGAATCTGCTGCCAGGGATGCTCTGCCTGCACAGGAATCTGCTGCCAGGGATGCTCTGCCTGCACAGGAATCTGCTGCCAGGGATGCTCTGCCTGCACAGGAATCTGCTGCCAGGGATGCTCTGCCTGCACAGGAATCTGCTGCCAGGGATGCTCTGCCTGCACAGGAATCTGCTGCCAGGGATGCTCTGCCTGCACAGGAATCTGCTGCCAGGGATGCTCTGCCTGCACAGGAATCTGCTGCCAGGGATGCTCTGCCTGCACAGGAATCTGCTGCCAGGGATGCTCTGCCTGCACAGGAATCTGCTGCCAGGGATGCTCTGCCTGCACAGGAATCTGCTGCCAGGGATGCTCTGCCTGCACAGGAATCTGCTGCCAGGGATGCTCTGCCTGCACAGGAATCTGCTGCCAGGGATGCTCTGCCTGCACAGGAATCTGCTGCCAGGGATGCTCTGCCTGCACAGGAATCTGCTGCCAGGGATGCTCTGCCTGCACAGGAATCTGCTGCCAAGGATGCTCTGCCTGCACAGGAATCTGCTGCCAGGGATGCCCTGCCTGTCCTGGGCAGTGTCTGTGCTGACCCTGGCGAAGGGAGCAGGATGGGGAAGGCAGACTGGCTGGAGATGGGGATGGAGGCATGGAAAATAAACAGGACATGCAGTCATGTGCAGTCGCATCTCCTGAGCGGCAATTAAAGTAGGAGAGGCTGAATCTCTCGAGGAAGGGTGATATTTAACTTGGGCAAATGCTTGTTATGCTCTGTGCTCCAGCCTGCACGTGTCACTATGCCCTTCCTCACAGAGAGGAACTGCAGCAGAGCCCTGGATTGCTCCTGGGGTTGCAAAGCCCTGTGTGGTTTTACAGCCATCCTTGGCATTCCGTGGTGCACAGGGAAGTTTGTCCTCCTGCTTTTTCCACCTGCACAGAGCTGGGTACTGCACGTGCTGGCACTGCCCTGGGTGCCCTGGGGCTCGGTCCCACCAGCAGCCCTGCTGGCTGTTGGGGTGCAGAGCTCCTTCCCAGCTGCTTTGGTGCTGTACGTGCTCCGTGAGCTCCCTTGGCCTTCGGGGTTCTCCCATGTGTGCTGAGCATGTCGTGCTCCTCTTGCTGGGTGTCCTAAAAGCAGTGCAGTGCTCTTCAGAGGGAGTGGCACAAACGCTTTAGTGTGGGCAGTTGTGGGATTGCAATGCAAGCTGCCAGGTTAAATGTGTACATGAAAAATGTGGGGTCTCTTAGAATAATATGGATTTTCCTCCCCTTGCTGAGGCTTCCCTGGGGTCATTTTTCTGTGAGACAGTTCAGATACACATTTCCCATATTCAGGTTTTGACTGTGTCACTTTAGCCTCCCATCTTCCTGCTTGCTCCATGCACGTGCAAGCTGCCAACTTGCCAATTTTGGGGACAAGTGGTTTGTAATTACCAGCTCAGTGCTTCTGCTGCACTGTTAATTCTTAGACCATTTAATGTATCAAATTATTCCTTCCTGTGCTATTTAGAGGCAAGGGGCTAAGTAACAGTGATGGCATTAATATTAAATTCTCTAAAACTAATAGGAACCTCTTATTTAATTGTTCTGGCACTCTGCATGTCTGGGGAATACGGTGCCACTGGAAAGCTAATAGAGACAGAGGTCTCATGGTGTATTAATGCTGGGATGCTGCTACTTTTGCTGGTTGGGTTATTTACGAGCTAAGACTATCGTAACTGTCTATCAGTGCCTTAGAGGCTTAGTTTGATTAAACCCCTTTGTATTGCTAATGCTAATGGAGCTGGATTGATGCTGGGGATCTGCTGGGAGAGCTTAGCAAAAGGCTTAATGTAGACATGACTCTGCTGCTTTCACTGTCTCTGGGCCCTGCAGGAGGCGTCTGCAGCGGGCAGGACCTCCCAGCCCTGGCAGGGTGCTGGGGTGGCCTGAGCACCCACCCTGCTGCCTGTGGGACCCTCACCCCTTCCCAGTCTGGCTGCATCTCCCGTGTGAGGTGCCCACAAGCTCTGCTGGGCACATCCTGCCCACTCCAGGTGTCTGGCAGGGAGTTCTGCAGCACTTTCTCTGGCGGTGGGTTGGTTTGTGGCTCTCTTGGTTGAAATGGGGGCTCCAGGGGCTGGCAGGGGCTTCACGTGCCAGCAGGAGAAGGCTGCACGTAGCAGCGAGACCATGATTTACTGAAACTCTGTGCTCCTGCAGCACGAGTGGACTAATGAACAGGAAAAATGCTGAATGTGACAGCCCTAACCTCAGAGCAGAGGAAGACCTGCTCCTTCCTCAGGAAAGGCTGCCCGCCGTGCTGGCTGCTGATGCTGCTGCAGGCGTGCAGGGCTGCGGGGAGCCCCTTGGCCCCTGTTCCTGAGCCCAGCCCGGGCCCTGTCCCAGCCCGGGCACCCCCTGTCCCTGGGCAGGCGGCTGCAGGAAGCTCCTGGGAAGTGCCGGGAGCAGGAGTGAGACGTGTCAGGTCTGTGCCCTTCCTGTCGCCGGCTGCCGTGGAGCACATGCAGTCAGTCGTCTCCTGAATCAGCTCCCAAGCTGCAAATTACCCTGTTGCCTCTTCTAGTACATATCATCACGATGAAACTAATTTTCCATGAGAGAGTCAGCTGTTTCTTGATTAGAAGTGCTCCGAAAATACTAACAGAGAAATGATTACAGGAAGACTTCAGTGCTCATTTATATAATTGGACTTTACCACCCTGGCTGAAGTTGTTGCATCCACTCCTGGCTTGAGTGAGCGCTTGCACTCCCTGTTTGCTTGTGATCAGGGAGCTTGGGGTGCAGCATCCCAAGGGGTGCCATGCCCTGGGGTGCAGCCTTGTGCTCTGCTCCAGCTGGTGCCAATGGTGTTTAAATCACACCAGGGTTGATTTGTCCTTTGATGAACCAACGAGAATAATCTTCAGGCAGTCATTTGGGCAAATGGATACTTAAATATTGCTCGTTTTCTGAGTGGGGAGTGAGGGTTTGCTGGAAACTGATAGAAGAAGGGGCCCCTCCCCTGTCCCATCGCTGTCCTGCCCTGCCCAGGGGCTGCAGCGGGGCCGTCCCTGCTCACAAGCGCCGTGGGCTCGGAGGGAGGGAAGGCAGAAGGCCCATGTAATTCTTGAGATCATCCTGTGTGATGAGATTAGCAATATATCACAACAGGGAGAATTGCTTTCTGCCTGAACCACGGTTCAGGCCAAGCCCATCGCCAGCCTGTGTGTGCAGCAGTGGATGCCCGGGGGTGATGGGCATCTCTGGGAAGCGCTTCTCAGGTACAGGGGCCCTGGGCTCTGTAGGGTCAGCCAGGTCAGGCTTAATAACTGTAAAACATGGCTAATTTGCTCATCAGAAGTGCAGTAAGTGGAGGAGGAGAGAGGTTTGAGCTCGGTACAGCGATTCCCAAATGTTGGTGCAGAGGCAGCCCTAGCCACGGCAGCCCCTGAAGCTGATCTAAGCACCGTGTGCACGCAGGGAGTGAAACGTTTGCAATAATGTGTTTTAAATCCGATTTTCTGACCTGAATGAAATGCGTGTTCTGGATAAACGTGGTGTTCGTGAAGCTTATCTCGTGCAGGCAGTTTGTTTGGCGGTAGGAGAAGGGGCTCTGGTCCCCGGGCTGGGGTTGCTGTGGCCGTGGGGGGCTCTTGGTGTCAAGTGTTTGGCACGTTGGTGGCACAGCTCATCCTTGCCCAGGTACCTCCGTAATCATCTGCTCAGAGGGGTTAATACGTGCAAAGGCGAGCGGTGCCCGGCACAAAGCTGGTGTTGTTGCTGCCCTGCTCCCCTGGGCCGGAGGCTGCTGTGCCAGCGCCCAGGCCCCGGGCAGCCCCCCAGCCGCCCGGCCGGGTCATGTGGCTGAGGCGAGGCCGGGCTCTGGCTGCGCCCGCGGAACAAACGGCGCTTTCACTGCCCGGCCAGCCGCCCTCTTCCCCACATCAGGAGTGCCTGCTGGTCTCGCTCTCCTTTCACGCTTCACCAAACCTGCCTCTGCTGTACCCAGCAAGTCGGAGCATAATGAAGTAGAAAGTGGAATCACTTGGTCGGCATCAGCGAGTTGTTTCCCAGCGCTGGCCCAGCCCTGCGGGAGCTGAGGTGCAGATGTGCTGCCCCTTCCTGAGCAGCAGCCTGGGCTCCAGGAGCAGCCCAGCCGAGCAGCCTCAGCCCCGTTGCTCTGTGCAGAGGAGGGAAGCAGGACGTGGCCTCGGGAGCCGGGTGCCCAAGCACCGACCCCGAGCATGGCCTTGGTGCCAAGGCGGGGCAGGGACCGGCCTGAGGGGCTGCAGGGGAAGCTGCACCTCCTGCTCCTCCGGGAGACCTGCCCGGGCACGGGGGCTGCCCTGTGCGTCCTGCCCTGGAGCCCAGGGCTCCCCCGGCCCGGCTGCACCGCTCGCTGTTCACTGCTGACCCTGGAACAGCCCACTGCTGCCAACTCCTCCCGCAACTCCATCTTTCATGAATCCTGGTGGATTTATGAAACGTGGCTGCCTGGCAAAGCTGGGGCTGTGCTGGGGAGGGATGCTGGGGCTGGACTGCTTGTGCTGGGAGGTGATGCCATTTCATGCTGAACTCCCAGCTGAGCAGTACAAGCTGATGAAGGTTTTGGGGCTGGGTGTAAGGCTTTGTGCGGGGAATTTCAACTACATTTGTTTCTGGCCTGTGGTGCCACATCCAAATGCCAGCTTTTCCTTGAGCCTTATCCCTGGGCATCTGTTAGAGCAAATTTCCTGTCTCAGTTTCTGAGAAGGAGCAGCACTGCATTGGCACTGCAGCAGGGGTGCCTTGGCATGCAAGTGCCCCAGGGCTCAGGGTTGTGCTGGAGCTGTCACCAGCTGTGCTGGCAGTCACTCTGGGTCCCAGAGCTGGCCCCAGAACCCCGGGTGGGTGAGGCAAGAGGGTTTGGGTGCAGCTTTGGCTGAGGCAGCTCCTGCTCATTGCTGCCGTAACCCTTGGCTTACGGTGCCATCGCTGCCCTCGCCACAAAGGGTCTGTGTGCAGGAAGGGAGGGGCTGGAAATGGACATTTAAAATTGCATTTCAAGACATTAGTTGCCAAGTTGCCAGCTAAACCCCTTTTTGCTGAAAATCTGGTGATTCCTCTTGACTCGGAGACAGGCTGGGCATGGGCAGCAGCCAGGCATTGGGCTCTGGGCAGGACGTGGGGCTCCGTCCCCCTTTCAAATATTTGCTTTACTGTGTGAAAACAAAATATGGTGGGGATTGGGAAATGCATCTGGGCAGCCCTTCTGGAGCTGCCTCTGTGTGGGTGCAGAAGAGGGGAGGCCCGTGGGGTGCAGGATGTGCATACCCCGGGCTGGGGGACCCCAGCTCTCACCAGGTGCCCCTCCTGGTGCCTCCTGCCATGACTGTGCCTTCCTGGCGCTGGCAGCTGCTGGTTTCAGGCTGTGATACGCCTGCTGTAGAAGTGACCTGTCTGGTATGGGTGTTTCCTCGTGACATTGCATCAGCTGCTGCCCTCCCCTGAGCAGGGTCTCTGTTGTTTCCTTGGCCTGGTGCCCTCTTCATCCTTCCTGGAGTTCTTTTGACCTGTTTTTTTTAATTACTAGTACAGAATAGGCTTTCTAGGTTGCTCTCTATCAGTATCTTCACATCAAGATTTTATTTATTTTCTATTTCATTCTTAAGCCTGACATGTCACCAGGGGGGCTGTGGCTGGCACAGCATTGCTGGCGAGGGGCTGTGCTGTGCACGGTGCCCATCCTGCAGTCCCTGTGGGTGGCTGTCCTGCTGTGCCACAGGAGCTGCTGATGGCACAGGGTTGTGCCTGCTGCTGTTTGCTTTGGGGCCTGGCCCTGCCAGCTGGGTGTCAGCTTAAACTGAAACCTAATCAGGCTCAGCCTGAGTGGTGCCAGGGCACGGGGTCAGCGGGAAAGGAGAGGGGGAGAAACGTGGCTGGGGACCTGCCCTGGCACCCCAGGGCTTGAGCTGCTGCCTGCCCCGGGGTGTGACACGCCAGGGGCTCAGAGCCTGCTGTGGGGATGCTTTTTGGGGTGCCCCTGCCAGGCAAGTATCAGCCCTCAGTGCTCAGCCTGGAACGACTGCCCTTCTCCAGGCACACAGCTTGGTTTCCTGTTATAATGATATTTCCTAATTAAACCTCCCTAATTAAGCAGCAAAGAGTGCTGTTGTTCAAGCTGCAGTGCTGTGTTCCAGCCTGGCTGTCAGGTCTGGCTGGGTAGGCTCCTGTCAGGCAGCTGGCTTTCCACAGGAGCCTCACAGCCCCACTCCCTGCCCTTCCCAGCCCCAGCCACGCACGTGCAGCCCAGGGATGCTCCTGCCAGCAGGCAGCTGAAATCCAGCAGGAGCCTGGGAAGGCTTCCAAAAGACCCTGATTTCTTTCTCCTGGACAAGCTGATGCTCAAGGCAATGTTCCTCTTTGCCTCCCTTGCAGTGAACACCTACCTCTTCATGATGCAAGCGCAGGGCATCATGATCCGGGAGAACATGCGCACGATAGGAGCTCAGGTGTACGAGCAGGTGGTCCGCAGTGCCTATGCCAAGAGGAACAGCAGCGTCAACGACTCAGGTATTCCTTCAATAACTGTGGTTTGGATTAAAGGTTCCATTTGCATTGAAAATGAAGTTGAAGGAATTAATTTATGCTGGTAAATGCAGGGTGGAGACTTTGATTAGTTGTCTGCTACTTTTTTTTATATGTAACATAAAAATACCCAATATATCTATAAATACTGTCTATATATAAAATGATACTTATTTCTTTATATATATGTGAAAAGTTCAAATGCTTCTGACTTGTATAAGTAGTGAAAATCTTGCAAGGTCTGAAATTACGAGATTTGAGCTGAAAACCTCTTTGCTTTCCAGGAATTCAACTTGTAGCTTCAACCAGTCTGAGGGTAAACACTTTAAAATCCAGTGCAAGGATCAGGTTTCATATTTTAAAAATACCTTCCAGGGCGTGCGCCTGCGCAGAGCCCTGGCTGTGTGCACGTGGAGGAGCCTGTGCTCCTAAGCCTCACTCTTCCCAGGCAGGGATGAACCGAGATGACTTGGCTGGAGATCTGCCACAAATAATCTATTGAACTGTGGGCAGGATGCACGGAGTGGAGTGCAGGCTCCCCCTCCCAGGCTGTTCCTCACCCACGCGTGTGTGAGCAGGGTCAGGAGCTGTGCTGTGGATGTGCAGCAGCAGTGCCCTGGCTGTGTGTGATGGGTTCTGAGCTGTGCTGTGTGTGAGCAGGGTCAGGAGCTGGGCTGTGTGTGAGCAGGGTCAGGAGCTGGGCTGTGGATGTGCAGCAGCAGTGCCCTGGCTGTGTGTGATGGGTTCTGAGCTGTGCTGTGTGTGAGCAGGGTCAGGAGCTGTGCTGAGTGTGGCTCAGAGCAGCAGTGCCCTGGCTGTGTGTGAGCAGAGTTCTGAGCTGTGCTGTGTGTGAGCAGGAGCTGTGCTGTGTGTGGCTCAGAGCAGCAGCAGTGCCCTGGCTGTGTGTGAGCAGAGTTCTGAGCTGTGCTGTGTGTGAGCAGGGTCAGGAGCTGTGCTGTGAGTGTGGCACAGTGCAGCAGCGGTGCCCTGGCTGTGTGAGCTGGATTCTGAGCTGTGCTGTGTGTGAGCAGGAGCTTTGCTGTGTGTGGCACAGAGCAGCAGTGCCCTGGCTGTGTGTGAGCTGGGCTGAGGTGCTTCTGCCAGGCCGGTGCCCCCCAGCCTGTCCCTGTCCCTGTCCCTGTCCCTGTCCCGCCGCCTCAGCCGCTGCTGTGGGGAGCTCAGCTCGGCTCCTCGCCCACCAGGGTCCAGCAGCAGGGGCTGACAGCGTTTCACAGGGCAGGATTATTTCCTCATTAACAGAAGAGTGAGTGTCCCTGCTGCCCAGGCGCTGAGGTGCAGCAGCAGTTCAGCTGTGCCCTGCCTGGGGACGGGCACGGGAGGGGAATTATCAACTTAGGCAGGAGATGAACACCCCGGGTCACCTCCTGTCCCGCACGAAGGCAGCCAGGGCAGCCACCCTGGGCTATTTTTAAGAGTGGAAACATCGAGTAAAGCAGAAGCAGGGTGAGGAAGTGGCTGATCCCCTGAGGGGAGGAAGGTCAGACGCTCCATCGCTGCTGCTTGTGGTGGTGAGACCCTACATCCTGCTGAGGCCCTGGCCTGGGGGATCGAGTGATCCAGAAACCTCTGTGCTCCTGCAGCAGGCAGGGAACTGGTGACCACATTAGCACCAGTGGCGCCAGTGCTGCTGCTGCTGAAATGCTGGGCTTTGCTTGAAGCTCACAGCGGTCCCAGCTACGCAGGCACGGCGGGACACCCGTCCTTCCCCGAGAGCTCCAGCCACCAGGGCAGTGTCAGCACATCCAGGCACTGTGCTCTGTCCTTGGGCAACCTTCCCTGGCAGGCAGGTCAGAGTAGGCAGGGTGGATGGCAGTGATGTCAGGAAGGCACTTGGTGCTGTGGCCACAAGGACTGCATTAACCCTGGGGTCAGACCCTTCCCTCCTGACTGTGTTTGGCTGCCTGGGTGGGTGTCACTGCCTGGGAGGTGCATTGTCCCCACACTGCTGTGGGCAGTGAGGCTGTGTGACAGCTGGGACAGGAAAGCTGCTCTGTAAGGCTGCAGGGAGGGACCCAGCAGTGAAGGCAGCCCTTGGTGCAAAACAGAGCAGTTGAACTTGCCTGTGTGCTGTCAGCTGGGCTGAGTATTGGGGGCGTGCTCTGGTAATGGGAGTTTACAGGGAAAGCTGCTTATGGAAATTTAGAACAGTATCAAGCATCCCAAGTACCATCTATTCTACTTGAAAAGCCTTTAGGTTCTGTTTACAGTCCATCTTGAGATAGTTTGGGTACTGCTTACTTGAGCAGATAAACAATATTACTAACATGGTAAGTACTAGCATGATAGAGCAAATGACTTGTCCCAGTGGAAAACCTTCTTAAAACATCCATAGGTGTAAGAGGCTGGAGAGGAGCCCAGGAAGTTAAAAGATGCAGGAGTGGGGAGGCTGGAGAGCAGGGCTGGGCACTGCTGGGGCAGCGGGCTCCTCCTGCAGGTCTGTGTGTAACTGATCGGGTGTATTGATCCTCTGAGGAGGATTCCAGGCAGGATTTCCCTGTGTAGGATACTGCACTGACAGTCCTAGCTGGCACTGAGACCTGCCTGCTATTGGGAAAGGATGTGCTGGAGGAGCACAGCCCCTCTCACTGTGCCGTGGCCCTTCAGGAACAAGGCAGCTTTTCCTGTGAAGAGCTCCGTGCTCCTCTGTGATACCTAAAGGTGATGCTCAAAGTTCCTCCTTTGGCCAGAAAATGCAAATGTTTCTTTGATGTGGTGTTGAAGCAGCCAGAGCTTCTGCAGCCACCTGCCCCAGGATGGGGATGAGCACCCAGCTGGATTGCAAGGCTAGAGCACATTCCCCTGGGGACAAAGCTGTGCTGTTGGGGACATCCTCAGCCGTGGCTGACTTTGGAGTCTGCTCACAGTGGCACGGGGAGGTGGCTGGAAATAACAGACCTACAGCTCAAGTGAAGACTTTTCTTTTTTCCATTCCCCAGATTATCCTCTTGATCTGAGCCACAATGACACCTTTCTGCAAGCCACAACGTTTCTTCCTGAAGACTTTACCTACTTCCCCAACAACACCTGTCCTGAGAGGCTCCCTTCTATGAGTGAGTAGCATCCTGACAGCCCTGTGCCCCTCTCCTGCTCCCCGTGGCCTTGGAGGGTGCATAGTGGCATTCCCAGTCTCACCACCGTTGCACCTTTCCCTGCCAGGCGCCCAGGGATGAATGGGAGTGCTGTTTGGAGCCCAGTTTCCTCCTGGGAAATGGTTGTTTACCCACTCTCAGGCATTAATCCCTGCTGTGTCGGAGGCATGTCTCCCTGCTGAAGCAGGAGCCCATCGCTTGGCAAACACAAACAAAAGAGGGATTGTGTGCTGGGAGCTGGTGGAAAGGCTCTGCCAGCCCTTCTGCAGGGCCAGTGGCAGCAGGGAGGCTCCCTGTGCCTGGGCAGTGCTGCCAGTCCCACCCCGAGCCGTGCTGGGTACAGCCGTGCCAGGGCTGCTGTGGGACAGGGGCTGCACCCCCAGGGGAGCTGCAGCTGGGGGAGATGCTGCCACCAAAGCCGTGCTGCACTGGAAACTGGGCTTTTGAGGGCAAATGTTTCCAAAGGGAGGGGAGTGCTCTCTGCTGAGTGTGCTGGAAACCTGCAGGGAGGAGTAGGGGGGTACCCTGGCTGGTGTGGGGCAGAGCTGCATCCAACAGCGGCCACAAAGGCTGAGGAGATGGAGGTGTTACAGCAGCAGCACTTCCTAATTGTTTTTGCTGGTGCTGGAGAAGAGAAGCAGCTGCCTGCATTGAGTGCTGGGGATGGAGGACAGGGACGCAGCAAAGTGCTGCCCCAGGACCACAGCAGTTCCTTATCCCCCCTGCTTCTCCCCCTCTGCAGAGGGCCCCATCGATGTAAATATGAGCGAGATCACCATGGAAGATATCCACCAGTTCTTCTCTAGAGACCCTTCCATCAAGCTGGGAGGCCACTGGAAGCCGAGTGACTGCCTGCCTCGCTGGAAGGTACCTGGGGCTGGGCATCTCCGTGTCCCTGCTCCGTGGGGGGGCCAGGAATCCCAGGCAGGCAGTGGGAAGATGATAATGGGAAGGGCTCTGGTGTGCTGCATCTTCAGAGCAGTGATGTGAGCAGCTCTGGAGTGTGGGAATGCAGTGCCCACGGAGGGAATGGTGAACTCAAGGGCTGCTTTAGTGTCCCCAGTGCTGGGCATAGGGGACGAGGGGGCACTGCGAGTCTCCCTTCCGCTCAAGGTGATGTTGAATATTTCCAAAGCAACAATTCCTCAGAAACAGGAGATCCATGTTTTGGGAGTTGGAAGGGTTTCAGGCTGCTCAGCCCTGCCTGTGAGAGCTGAGACTCCTTGTTTAGTGCTGCTCCTGTAACCCCAGCAGCGCGCGGGGCCGTACGAGCCGTGTCCTCTCCTCCCCAGGTGGCCATCCTGATCCCATTCCGCAATCGCTACGAGCACCTCCCCGTCCTCTTCAGGCACCTCATCCCCATGCTGCAGCGGCAGCGGTTGCAGTTCGCCTTCTACGTGGTGGAGCAGGTCAGTGAGGGGGTGGGCACTGCCCGGGCACAGCTCTGTGATGTGGCACGGGTAGGGCTCACCGTGCAGGCTGGAAGTGCTGCTGTCCTGGCTGGAAGTGGCACAGCTAAGAGATGTATCCAGAAATGACTGCTTTTATATGAAAAATAGAGATTCAGGGATTTGTGTTGTTTTTTTTTTTTTTTAATTCTGGTTTGTAGGAGTTATTTTTCAAAAAAAGCTTTGGATCAGGTGTCTGCAGTTCAGACAATGCTGCAGTTTTTTTGTACATCTCTGCAGTAGTTCCAGAGAGCACCCCCTAGGCACAGGAATGGCCAGAGTTAGGCATTTCATGTAGAATGTGACTGTCATTTGATGTGTACGTGAACCTCTCACTTAAGCTGTTTGGCTTTATCCACCCAGCTCTAGGCTTAAGCTCTAGGCTTAAAAGATTGATCAAAATGGGGGCTTTTTTCAAGTGTCTGAGTAATAAGACTTCAGCATTTTTACTTTTGCTCCTTCACTGTAAATTGAGTATTTCAGTGTTGGTTGATCTCACTGGACTGCTCCAATACATCTTTCTCAGTGCTGATGTGGGCGCTGGTTGCCTGCTGCAGTTTTCTAGACAGGGCTGAGAACACTCACAGAGCACGAGCTGCAGGGACTCCCCTTGAGCAGGAACATTCTCCCCCCAGGCTGGAAACCAACCCTTTAACCGTGCCATGCTCTTCAACGTCGGCTTTCGGGAAGCAATGAAGGACCTGGAGTGGGACTGCCTCATCTTCCACGACGTGGACCACATACCAGAGAACGACCGCAACTACTACGGCTGTGGGCAGATGCCGAGGCACTTTGCAGCCAAGCTGGATAAGTACATGTACCTGTAAGCACTGCTCTTCTCCCCACTGCCACATCTGCTGAGGAGCCACTGCGAGATCTGATTGATTTTAACACAGAATGAACCTGGGTTTGTTCTCGGGCTTTGTTCAAAGGGAGCATGAGAGGGAATAACAGAGGGCATCCTCAGGGCTCAGGCAGTCCCAAGGCAGGGGCAGAGCTGCTGGGCTCTGCCCTGACCCTTCTCTCCCACCCAGGCTCCCATACAACGAGTTCTTCGGGGGCGTCAGTGGCCTGACTGTCGAGCAGTTCCAGAAGATCAACGGCTTCCCGAACGCCTTCTGGGGCTGGGGTGGTGAGGACGACGACCTCTGGAACAGGTAGGGGCTCCCTGGGCTCTGGTGGTGGCTCTGTCAGCTGGGCCTGGTCCTGCTGAGGGGGCACAGTTGTCACCTTGAGCAGCAGGGCTGGGCTGGGCTGGGCTGGGTGGGAGCAGGGGCTGCGCAGGCTGCAGGGGAGCAGGGAGGTGCTGCCTGCAGAATCCCCACAGCCGAGGGAACTCTGTGGGGTGAGGGCTGGGGCAGTGCTGGGGGAGCCTGCAGCCCGGGCTGGGCAGGAGCTCTGTGCTGCCCAAGGCTGGGGCAATGCTGGGGGAGCCTGCAGCCTGGGCTGGGCAGGAGCTCTGTGCTGCCCAGGGCTGGGGCAGTGCTGGGGGAGCCTGCAGCCCAGGCTGGGGCAGTGCTGGGGGAGCCTGCAGCCCGGGCTGGGGCAGTGCTGGGGGAGCCTGCAGCCTGGGCTGGGCAGGAGCTCTGTGTGGCTTCCCTGTGGGTGGGAAGGCCGAGCCCCAGGAGCTCTGACTGTGCAGCCCTGGAAGCGCTGCCAGCACAGCAAACACAACGGGTGATTATTTTTTGTTTATTTTAATTTATTTCTCCCCTTTCTAATGCAGAGTACAATATGCAGGCTATTCGGTGACTCGACCAGAAGGAGACACAGGGAAATACAAATCAATTCCCCACCATCATCGTGGAGAAGTGCAGTTCCTAGGAAGGCAAGTAAATGTATTTAAGAATCCTAAAGCTCTTCACAAAGAGTCTGTACTGTGTGGGAGGCTCCCTGCAGCTGTTTGAGGGCAGTAACAGCCTGAACTCCTGAAAGACATTAACTGCAGGGAGATGGAGGCAGAGCACTGCCTGGATTCCTCCATCCCTGCATTTCATACCCCACATCCCTGTGATGAGAGGTCCTTGCTTTGTGGCTGCTTGGATGCCATCCAAAAGTGGGGATTGTCAGCCTGGCAGGCCAGGGACCTGTCCTGTACCTCCAGAGGAACGTACAGGGGTGGCTATTGCCAGGTGTCAGTGAAGCTTCAGTTTCTAGAAGAGCCTAAGTGCTGAAGGAGGCATTGGTCAGCCTGCAGAAGGCAGAGAGCAGGGGCTGTCCTGGAGCGTGGCTGCTAAAGCATCAGGTGTCCCTGGCAACACTTACAAAGTCCAACACCCTCTCCATTCTTCTGTTCCTGCTTCTTGGCCCCAAACTGGGGTGGGTGTACAGAGCCCCAGAACTCAGGGTTTGCTCTCTTGTGAGGCTTTGGACACCCCTCAGGTGCTGTAACTGTGCCCTGGACCAAAGGAGGACAAGTATTGTGTGAACATTTTGTCTTTTTTCTCAAGAACATAAATTCTCCCTGCCACTCTCCAGGAGGGCTCCAGCCCCTTTGTCCCAGAGCCAGGGTTGTTTCAGAGAGTACAAGGATTGACTGCTTTTGCCTGAAGACCACAGTGGAATTTGAGTCTTCTGAAAACTGCAGCAGAAAACCAGAGAAATACCTCTTTCACAAACAGCTTCAGGAATTAACACTTGTAGCTGAGGAGCTGCTGGACAAGCAGTGTGAGCTCTGTTCTGCAGAGGGGCTTTAGGCTGCTGCTGCAGAGATCTGAGCTATTGCTGGTCTTCTTTTGCAGTAGACTCATTTTGGGGGGTGTTTCCATTTGAGTTTCCATCTTTAGCTTCTCATTTCCATCCTACTTCTCATTTCTCTGTCGGACAATGCACCCAGTGAGAGATGCTTCTCTTACTTCACCCTTGAAAAAGAGAAGTTGCTTTTGACTTGGAAACCCATATTTAGTAAAACCATTAGAGCATGGCAGGCTGACAGTGCCATGGGATTGAGCTCTGGTTCCTGATGCTTCCCTGGTCTCCTCCCAGCCCCAGGCAGGAGCCCAAGCTCTGTGGCAGCAGGAGCTGTGGGTCCATGCAGTGGGATGGGAGATGGCCAGGGCAGAGTTGGCCCCAGTGAGCTGCTGTGCCTGGAGCCTGGGGTTAGCAATAGGTGTCCTCTGTCCTGTCTTGGAAATGTGCCCTGCATGTACCCACAGCACATCCTCACACAGCACACTGACACTGCCAGAGCCCACAGCTCCTCACACAGCACACTGACACTGACAAACAGTCCTCACACAGCACACTGACACTGACAAACAGTCCTCACACAGCACACTGACACTGCCAGTCCTCACACAGCACACTGACACTGCCAGAGCCCACAGCTCCTCACACAGCACACTGACACTGCCAGTCCTCACACAGCACACTGACACTGACAAACAGTCCTTACACAGCACACTGACACTGCCAGTCCTCACACAGCACACTGACACTAACAATGCCCACAGCATGTCCTGACTGCTGCCATCTGAAGGCCCTGTGCTCCCCCTGAGCAGGGAGCAGAGGCACCTGACCCTTCTCTCTGTGGAGAAGGACACAGTCCTTCCACAAGACACTGAGTGTCCTGCCTGTGTCCTGATGCTGTGACATCTTTCAAACCAGCTTTGGCATTTCCCTCTTTGTTCTCACCCAGCACCTTCCCCTGCCTGTTGGCACAACCTTTTCCTGGTGCCTCCTGTGTCCCCAGGTCTCAGTCCAGCTCCCTCTCACCCTGGTGCCTCCAGGCCCCCAGCACTGTGCTGCAGAGAGTCATGCTCCTGCTGAGATGTTTCAGCCTATTTTCCCCTCCCAACCTTCCCCCTTGTACCTCATCATGCTGCCTCTGTATGTGGTTGAGCCTGGTTCTGGGCACCAGCTGCAGTTTCCTTCCCCAAACTACCATTCTGCCGGTTTTACTTCCTCAGCCCCATCCCTCAGACTAAAGTCACTGAGTTCTGTTCTTGTTCATGTCTGGTTTCATACAAGTGGCAGGGACCACATCACCCAGCAGCTGCATTTCTCTGGGCTGGTGTGGCTGGGAGGGCTTGGCAGGGCCCCGAGCTCAGCCCTCTCCTGGGAGCGGGACCTGCAGCCTTGGGGCAGGAGTCACAGGTTGTTTTGGCAGCTCTCTGGCACAGCGAGCATTTGCCCTTTATCAGGTGATTGACTTTTCTGGAATTTGCCAATATTTACTTACATAGAGTATTTAAAATGTATTTAAAATGTTGCCTTTATTAAGGGCTCAGGAGTTTGTTCTTTTGTAGCTGCTGCTGGGGCTGGCCCTTTGACAGGTGTTCCAGCAGCACTGGGAGGAGTTTGCAGGTGCTGTGGCATACATGGAAGTGACTCTGGCCTCTGGTTCTCGTTGCACAGGTACGCCTTGCTGAGGAAGTCAAAAGAAAGGCAAGCCCTGGACGGCCTCAATAACTTGAACTACTTTCCAAACGTCACATATGACGCCTTGTATAAGAACATCACTGTTAACCTGACACCGGAGCTGGCTCTGGTGACCGAATATTAAGAGGAGAAAATAACTTTGCTCTGCCCTTCACCAAGAAAGCACCACGCTAGACTTTCTTTTCCAAGGGTTATCAAGGACAAGCAACACTTTGTCTAATGAAGGATCACAGTATTTTGGAGAATGAGGCTGAAAGTGCACGCACAAATTGCCCTAGCTGTACCAATCCAGCCCGATGCCCGGGCAGCGAGCTCAGCAGTCTCTTCCTTTTTTCTGCCACTTGCTTTCTGGGTTTCAGGACAACAGTTCGACCTGCTGCTCTCGTCTCCACATTCCTCCTCCAGCAATCTCCAGCACTGGGACTCTCCTCGGATGCGCTTTCTCCTCCGGGAAGCGGCTCAGCTGAGGGACTCTGGCTGCTTGACGGCGACCGGCGGGAGCAGTTGGGTTGGCACCTGCCCTGCTGGGAGATCAGACGACTTCTGATGCCATTCTTCTACGTCTGTGCGGTTTTTTAAATGACCTGCTTGAAGTATATACAACAGAATCGCTTCTTAAAGAAGTGTAAGTGTAAATATGCGGTGTAAATTGCCCCTTTTTATTTTTCTCCTATGGCTCAAGTCCAAGCTAGAGGTTTACATACGGTCACTCATTCTAGTCCTGAGTTCTGTAAACATTTTTGTGAGCATCACTGTACTTGTGCAAGATGTTCCCTTTTAAGCCGGTGAGACTGCTTGCATGACTCCAGCTGGGCATATGCAGAAATGTTTGTGGGCCAGGGCCCTGAACCTTCCAGTGCAGTGGGTGAGAAATACAGCCGGGTCATTGCTCATTCCAGAAACCACAGGGGCAGCTTGTTCCAGGGAGGGTGAGGAAATGGGAATATTTATTAACAACCCTCCCCTTTCTATCACTTCTGCAACATGGTGTGCAAATGAGCCCAGAAGCCATATGGCAGTCCCGTGGCTGTGGCTGTGGCCCTGTTTCCCACCGATGGCATGGAGCCCTGTTCCCACACGAGCCCTCCTGGCCAGCAGCAGCTGCCCTCACTCCAGAACGTGCTGGAATGGTTGGGGAGGTTGGTTTAGTTTGTATTTCTTGTGTAAATCCAACAGCCCCCTGAGGCGCTGCAGGAGCCAGGCAGTGCCCTGCGCTGTCCCCCTGGCACCCGGCAGCGCTGGCACGGGCACAGGCGGGGCAGGGGCTTACAGCTCACTGAGGGAGAGACATGAAGGACACATGAACACGTGAGGACCGGCACCCAGAGCTTGGCCTGACGGCCCGTTCAGCCATCCAGCGCCATCCCTGTTTTCTCCACAGCCGCCGTGGGCAGGCTGGGCTTCGGGCCCGTCCCGCGGACACAGCACTGACACCGCCGCTTTCACTGCACCTCGCTGACTTAAAAGTAAATCCATTGGGTGTTGGTTTCAGTTTGTATTTCCACACAACAAGGGCGGGTACTTGACCTCCGAAGGACTTTAACTCTTTTCAGTGGTTGTTTGCCTTCGGTTTCCTTAACTTCTCATGGTTTACATTGTTTCCTCAGTTCCGTGGACGTATGATCCCCATACGCATCTGTGGTGGGTGTGACTGCCCAGGGCATTCCTAACCTGTATCAGAAAACGTTAGTGTAGACAACACGAGTTTTGTGTAGATCTTATCGGCCGGCATGAGAGGACAGCGAGCCTGCCCTTGAAAGGCGCTGATGAGTTTGTACCTTAGGTTTTAAAGTCTCTGACCTTACCTGTGCTTTACACTCGCTTCCCGAGGGGATTCAGCCTGGTTCTGTATAGGCAGAGGTGAGGATTTGCTTTTTCTGGCGCATACAGCAATAAAGACTTTTGCTTTGGAATCCTGATCTGTAATTCATGTGGACCCTTCCCGGGTACTGAACCCTGCCCCTCTTTTCTTTCATCTTGAGACCTTGCTAGAAACCTGTCTTTGTTTAATGGTGCTTCAAACAAGGAATGTATTTCAACTAGTCCAAGTTCACTACCCCGGAATCATGCATGTGTGTGTGAGTAGGTGTTGAACTTCCTTAGTTGGGATCCTCAGCCTTCCATGTCCCTGACACCTGGTGTGGAACAAAAGCCGTTACCTCTGCTCAGAACTGCACTCTGCGGTTGGCACAGAAGGGTCCATCCCCAGCAGCATCCCATCCTTCGTTCTAACCATGTTGAGTTTATTTTCCCTTTCTAAGATGTGGATTATCTGAAAATGTGCACTGTTAATCTTATCAGCTATGTCAAATACTGTATAGTAAATGTAACTGTTAAAAACATACTGTCAAGCGCATGTGCTGTTATGGTGTAAAAATTCTCGTATTAAGGAGAACTTGTACATATTCTGGCAGCTGCAGTTCAACAAGGCCACTCGTTCGCCCCTTCCACGTCAGCGCCGTCAGCCAGCCCTGCTGGAGGGCAGGTCCTGTGCGATGCTGATTTATTTTTTTAAATGAGCCATGTGGGTTTTATTTGCAGAACTATTTATTGACAGTTAATTCTCTGTAAAGCTCTGCTTCTCTAAGGGAGGTACCGTCTGAGCAACGGCCGCGCTTCGGGCCCCTCACCATCAGAAGTGGCTTTAAACTCTCCAGTAGCTTTCCATCATCATGGCTTTTGAGCTTACTGTTATGTTTTTAAGAGGTGCCAGGGGGACGTTTTTGCACTGAAGATTAGTGTTTTACAACACAACACACACTTCTCAGCAAAGCAATCCTTTGTGTCATTACATTTATTTACCCATGTGTTTGTACATTTTTGTATTTGTTAATTTATGAATGATTTTTTCAGTAAAAAATACATATCCAAGAACACAGATTGCAATGATTGCTTTTTTTTACAGGAGGTTGGGGTGTGTGTTTTCAGTAGGAGGTGAGATCTATAAGCCCAGAGGGTCAAGTGCTTTATGAGCATTTGAGTCAAAAAGGGTGAGCCCTGGATGCTAAAAGCTGGTTAGAAATTTCTCACCAGGACTGGCCAGAAGTAAATGGAGTGAGAGATGTGGATGCTTCCCCCACTCTTCATGTTGTGTAGGTGCTTAAGCCTTTCTCCCAAGCCTCTGCTTCAGGGTCGTTCTGCTGGTGGGGTCGCTGCCTTGGTGTGTTGGGAAGATGCTTGGCTGAAGGTGGTGCAGGCTCGGGCCTGGTGCTGGGGACTGTTGGTAATTGCATTTTTGAACAACAAACCCAGGCAGACAGACAAGCTTCCTTGCAGCAGCTTTAAAATATCTTTCTCCTGCTCTGCAGCATACAGGCATGCTAGAATAAATAGCTGGCAGCCCTGGCTTGCTCCAAGCCTTGCCTTTTTTTAGCTCTCCGTCTTCTGGGAAGCTTCCTCCCACCCGCAGCGCTGTGCTGAGCCTGGGCCGTGCCGGGCTCCTTCCAGCGCCTGCTGCGCCCGGGACGGCGGCCTCGCTCCCCCAGCGCTGGCACAGCGAGGCTGGGAGCCCCTGGGGTGCTGGGCACACAGTGCTGCCAGCTCCTGACCTGGGTGGGGAATCTCTGTGCCCCTCTCCGGGTACCCAGCAGCGGGGGTTTCATTGCCTGGCACCCCGCAGGGTCTGGGGGAGATGGATGCACGTGGAGGTCGGGATTGCCTCCATACAGGAAGAAGGAAAAGGGCAGGGAAGTCCCAGGTGGGGTGTGGGACCCCCTCGCTGAGGCCAGCAGCAAACCCCTCTTGGGGGGGCTGTGCCAAGGAGAGGAGCCCCGCGAGGGCACGGCCAGGGCCCGTCCACCACGGCCACCACGGCCACCAGCAGCCCTGAGCCCCGGCTGCCCTCGGGGAGAACAGCTCAGCCTGCCGTGCTGCAGCATCCCCAGCTCTGCCGTGTGTACCAGAACCAAGCCCCAAGGCAGGGCTTTCTTCCTCTTCCCCGCTGTTCTCCCACAATCAGTAGCGAGAGCAGCAAAAGGGGAAACCCAGTAACTGCTGTGGTAGCAGCCGGGTGAAGCGAGAGCAAAGGCAGCCCTGCGGCGGTGGGGACGGCTGGTTCCTGCCCCACGGACACGGGTGTCACCCCTTGGTGCTGCTGGGGACGCAGGGCGGGTGGGTGGCTGGGTGGGCCAGGGGGGCTGAGCCAAACAGGCCGAGCTGGTCGGCCAGGGAGAACCACAGGATGCCTGGACACACGGTTGAGAAATCGTCTCCATCAGCGCAGCCCCGAGCCCCAGGGACACAGGGCCGTGTCCGAAGGCCACGGAGGCCGTGGCACGTTCGAGGTTCTCTTGCACAACCGCCCGCACGGCGGGGGCCACCCGCTCACCGGCACGGCAGCTTCCCGTGGCCATAAACCCCCGGGTCACCTGGTGCCAGGCGCCGTGAGCCACCGCAGTGCCACACAAGCCGCAGGACCCGGCAAATCCTCTCTCTCCCGCTCTGCCCCGAGCCGCCGGGATGGGCAGTGCCTCCCCGGGAGCGTCAGCAGCGCTGATGTCTCGCTGCGGTCCCTGCAGCCGCACCTCGGCCTTGCTGCCGCTTGCATTTTCCACAGGACAGGCTGGGGACCCGGGGTGGGGTGATGCAGCCAGCCTTGTGCTGCTCGGGCATCCCCCCGGGCACCCGGGCTCCTGCCTCCCCTGCCATCCAGCGCTGCTTCCCCGACTGCATCAGAGCAGATCATCCCATTTTGGGGGGACGGCCTCGGACCCAGCCCGGGTGCGTGCGGGGCGGGGGCTTTGTTAGCAAATGCACGGGGCTGAGAGCTGATTCCCGAGCCTGGGCGCAGCCCTGCGCTTGACAAAGCCCATTCATTCCGAATTCAGAGCCGCCGCTGGAAACGATTCGCGGGTGACGGGGCTGCAAGGCCTGGGGACGCCGGGCCCAGCAGGCAGCGCCGGGGCACAGGGGGAGGAACAGAGCTCGTTCCTTTGGGATTTAGAGCCTGGAGGGCGGGGGGATGGCAGCACCGCGGCCCCTGAGTGCCCGGCAGCAGGCACGGAGCGGGCTCGGGGCTCTGCCCGCGGGCAGCGGGCGGGTGCGGGAGCACAGGTGAGCCCAGGTGAGCCCAGGTGAGCACAGGTGAGCACAGGTGAGCCCAGGGGAGCACAGGTGAGCCCAGGTGAGCCCAGGTGAGCACAGGTGAGCCCAGGTGAGCCCAGCTGAGCCCAGGTGAACACAGGTGAGCCCAGGTGAGCACAGGTGAGC